>JBBMEF010061408.1:0-11561 GCA_037832685.1 Sicyos baderoa | reverse complement strand
CATTGTAATAGGGAGTGTAATAGTGTGACCGATGTACTGGCTAAACAGACTTTTTTTATGCGCTTTAACTTTTGTGGCTGTTCCTCTTCTGTGGAGGATTTATTAGCTTTTTGGAGGGAGAATCTCCCCCTTGTTATTGCCTCCACTTTGGAGGTTGATTGTTTGAGGTTTCTGGATGTTTATTAATGGGATGGAGTTTGTTGTTTCAAAAAAAAAAAAAAGCTTTTATGTGGTATTGTTGGAGTTGGGATTTCCAAAAATGTGGGACAGTCCAAGTGCTGAATATTGGAGCCACCTTTGTTAGATATATATCCACTTTCTCCCCCCTAGCTTTTCATACAACCACGCTCTTCCTACCATACAAAAGTTTAGGAATCCTATGCCCTTCCCCAATGTTTTACCACACTAAACACGCCATACATTTAACTCTCAACACAATAAAAATACTTATGAAATTGGTGGCGTCTACATTTTATTGTTTAGTCATAATCTAATTTAATATCATCGTCACATATTTGATTTGAAAATTAATATTTAACTCTTATTTATTTTATAAAATTTATTAAAATATTAGTGGAAATTTTCTCTCAATAAAAACTTTTGGGCATTATAGTTTATGTCTCGTTCGATAACTATTTGATTTTTTGTTTTTCGGTTTTTCAAATTTAAGATTATTATCACTCAAATTTCTTACCATGTGTTCCACCATTCCTACCATGTATTTATCTTTTCTTAAGAATGTAGGAGATTACTAACAAACTTTTAAAAACAAAAACAAACTTTTGAAGCTACTTTTTTTTTTGTTTTTAAAAGTTGGTTAGTGTTTACCTACTTTCTTAAGGAAAGATGAATATATTATAGGTATGATGGAACACATGTAGGAAATTTGGGTGAAAATAGGCTTAAATTTCAAAAACCAAAAACAAAAAATCAAATATTGGTTATCAAATGAGGCCTTAATTATAACATTTTTACTTTGGTAAGATATTATATATTTATATATAGTAGATTTAGGTGGGTTTTTATTTTGGGTAAAATACCATTTTGGTCCCTTAACTATCATGCAAATTCTATTTTGGTCCCTGAACTATTGTTTTTTATTCTGTTTTGGTCCCTAAACTTTCAAAAGTCTAAATTTGATCTTTGAACTTTCTAAAAAGTTTAAAAGTGGTACTTGGATTAGAAAAAAAAAAATCTTAACCTTAGTTAAAAGTGATGAGGTGTCCAAATAATAATAAAAAAATAAATTTATTATCATTTTTTTTATCAACTGATCTTTCCACCCGTCAAAATCCTCTATAATTGATGAGGTACCATGCAAGTATAAAATGTTTGACAACTGAGATAGTCTGTAGTGGTGAGATTTAAACAATCTCACAGACCACATCAATTCCTTGATTGACGTAAATTCTCATTCCACACTTTCTATCGTCAATCTACCATTCAAGACTTATTTAAATGGACTTATATATACGACTCTATTATCTATCAAATGTCTAATATATTTTTTATTTTTAAATTTATGGTATTTAGCTCTGCTTTGGTTGGCAAAGATTTAAAATCCTATCAAGTATAAAACATAATTTTACAAACGATTTAAGGTTAAGATTTTCTTCTAACTCAATGACTACTTTTAAACTTTTTAGAGAGTTCAAGGATTAAAATTGAACTTTTGAAAGTTTAAGGACCAAAATGGAACAAAAGCAATATTTAAGTACTAAAGTTGAACTTTTGAAAGTTTATGGACCAAAATGGAACTTGCATGATAGTTCAGAGACCAAAATGATATTTTACCTTTTATTTTTTATTTTTTTGAAGTTTCCAATTTTACCCTATTCCTCCCTCTTATGTTTACTCCATCCATAAGGCACTCGTGATATACTAAAAACTTCATTAATTTGTACAACATATGAAATTAAAGAGAAATACAACTCTTTTAAACGTTTCTTCAACCTATGCTAAGATCATATGAAATTGATATGTTAAGAAATTAAAGAGAAATAAAACTGTTATAAATATTTCTATGACTTATAAATTTGAAAACATGTTTTCTTAACCTATCATGTTAATATAGAATAAACATTTTATTTCTTAATTAACAATGAAATATTAAATTTTTCTATCGAAAGAGTCGGTAACTTGATGATTCATTGTTTGATGGAAATTCAATTCAACATTTGATCGTAAGTTCAATCTCTAAAATCATTTGTAAAATGCTCATTTCCTTCGAGACTTGTACTAAAATGTCATATTTTAAAATTTAAGAGAATTGTTTAAGAAAAATCAAGTTTGGGAAAATATATTTTTTAATAATTTGAGTAAAAAATTAAATATTTTTTTAGAAACCCAAAAAGTTGAGGATTTAGGGTTCCCTAAAAAATACACAACTTTCAAAAATTAAAAACCAAACAATTTTCAAATCCCAAACTATTCCATAGGAGGAGTGAGGGCAATATGAAATGGAGGCATCTCAGCCAATCATTCCCACTTTAATTTCACAGTTAAAAAGTGTACAAAAAGAAACATTTCACTATTCATATAAACTCTTGTTTTCAAATGCTAACCCATAAACCAAATCCCTCAATACTGTTTCCAATAAATCAATACAAAATCAAATCCCCACTCATATTTTCCCTCTGTAATCATGTCTTAAACTTGGGGGCACACTGATCCACCACTACATATAATTAATATTCCCACCTAGCTTAAATAAATACACAATATCCACATAGATCATTAGCATTAATTAAACTCCCATTTGCCCAGGATTTGATTTCATTTGGATGTTTATATTCTTAATAAGTGACAGCAAGATCAGGGGGCTGCTGTGAGGGCCACCCCAAAGCCATGTTTTTGTTGCAGAAGCTGTAAGTTCCATCAAAATTACCCAAAGCCATGGGGCAATCTCTTTATGATCTTCTTTATATAAAGATGCATTTTTTGTGATTTTTTTTCTTCATCAAAACAACATTTAAGGGAGCTTTTGTTTGCCATATTTTTCTTAAAAATTTATATTTAGACGAGTTTTTTTTTGTAATTTAATTAAAATAATTTCTCATTTTTATTACTCAAAATATATTATCATTTCTAACTATTCAAAATAACTACTTATTTTAAAAATCACATTCAAACGTGTTTTTATTATACCTCTTAATTTCTAATTCTTTACATTTATTAGATATCGAATAGAGAATTCGCACTCTATAGTAAATTTTCTAGCAACTTTTTTAAAATATTGTAAATATAGCAACTTTTTTTATATCAGACAATATTGATGGAGTTTATAAATCTGATTTTGCTATATTTGCAAATATTTTCATTATTTTGCTATTTATGTAATTTTTTTTGCCTTATTGTAATATACGTGCAAATTCCCCTGTCGAATATTTATATTGGACTTATGAATTTTTATATCATATTAAATAATATGGAGTTTCATGAAATCAATTGTTCGTGAGGCAAGTAAAATATATTTTTTATATATTGTTACGAAGTTTTCAATCTTTTCCGATCTATAACAAAACTAACTTGTTAGCCTGTCTCTCATTCGTCCCCTCTAAAACCCAAAAATACAAATTATAGATAAAAAATCAGTTACTTAGATGAATCTCATTCCAGTCACGTAGAATTTCATGAACCAAATACACATTTCTTATTTCAGAATAAGATTCCAGAAAATCAAACATGGCATTCTAGATTTTCGAGGAATCACATTACGGCACAATTCGATACAATTTATAATTGTTTTTTTTTTTTTTTCTCCTTTTTTGGGCATTTTTCTTCTGAAGAAGTCAGATAATAGACAAATCCTGAAACATGGTCAAAAGTGTTTGAATGAACAAGCTGGCAAAATCTCAGCAACCAACAGTTTTCAAAATCCAATTTATTCTTTTTTTTTTTTCTTTTTCTCTGCCCGAGTCTGTATTGCCACCAGACTTTGCTTCATGGGGCTACAAAATTAACTAAACTACTTCACTTTCTACATATGTTCTTTTCAAATTTTAACAACTCCAATTTACTATCGAAAGAGTTGGTCGCTTAAGCCCGATAACTATTTGATTTTTTGTTTTTGGTTTTTGAAATTTAAATTTATTCTTACTCAAATTTCATCTACCGTAATCCATATTTTTTACGATATATCCATATTTTCTTAAAAAAAATATGTCAATGATAATCAACTTTTAAAAACAAAACAAATTTTTGGAAACTTCTTTTTTTTTGTTTCTAAAATTTTGGTTTGATTTCTACGAATATAGGTGAGATGTAGATATCAAAATAAGAAAAAAAAATATAGTAAGATAGTTATTGTAGACTTGAATTTCAAAAACCAAAAACGAAAAGTCAAATAGTTATCAAACGAGACCTTAATAATTTCATTATTTAGTAAAAGTTCAATTCAACATCAAGATCATAAATTCGATCATGAAATCCGATATTTAACTCTCACTTATTTGAAAGTAGTAATGCGCTCTCTATATTGAGGATTTGTGGCTCCCTCTCTCGGCATTAAGAAAAAATAACTCCAATTTACTCTATGCTTTAATCTCTCCATTTTAGCCAATAACCCTTTTTTTTTTTTTTTGGATGCTAAAACTCATAGTATATGATTGAAAGTGTTTTTTGATTGGGCCAGGTACCATCTTGAAACTGAATCCATGTCTGTTCTGTGAAACAAAATGATTTGCTTTAATTTAGAAGAGGGTCCCAAAATTAGGTCTCTTTCTCTTATTCACTGCAAACTTGCATGAAATTTTTAGCTATAATTATTACCAACGCTTTTTAAACATTTTATTACAGACGTCACATACTCTCTTGTCACTGGAAGTGACTGTCCTTGCATTGCACTAAAGCTGTGATGGGCCAGGATGTTATGATACCTATCAAGGCCCATCTCAACATCAATGATGTCTTAATGGGCCTACCCATTTCTGACTGGGCCTCAGACTGGGCTTTCAGATATGCCCACACCTTCTTCCCATGTTTTCTACTATGGCTCTCCTAGGTTTTCATTTCACTTTAATTCATATCGTTTTCTTTTTTAGGTTGCGTTAGTATAGTTTCGGGTTTAACCATATTTGCGACGGTACGAAACTTACACGTCTCGACTATTGTTACGTGACATATCATTTGACCCTATAACATTTAAGCATCAAGAAAATTTGTTAGAAAATAATTTTTAGGTTAGTGACCATCATGGATTGAATCCATCACCTTTTTAATTTCTCAAGACTTTTGTTTACCACTGTTGATGCCGATAATCAACTGGACAACGGCGTGGCGTGAGCCACGTCGCCTTCGATGTCAAAGTCAGTCTAGGTCAAAAAGTGTAGAGGAGTTGTTTCTAGGGTTTAGAATAGTTTACCTTTTGTTAGGTTCAATTGATTATTTATAGGCATGTAGATTTTCTGTGTGGCTTCAGAAATAAGATTTAAGTTCTTGAGTTGGGTCAAGCCCGCTTTTGGATCTAACCTCTTGTAATTGAGCTTGTATATTAGATTTTGACCACAAATTCCACCCATAACAACCATTAGATCACTCCATGATAATTAATGCATTATATGAATTTATTGAAATGATACAGATAAAATTATATCATATTCATTAATTAAGGGGTGTATCGTGAATATATAAGTGGTATGCGAATATTGATATTTAAAGTGAATTATAATATCATGTTAATATATGGAGATTTTTCCATGATTTTGGTCCATAATGATTGGGAAACCTGGTGTTTTGAACTTTAGAGTATGCAATGCATGTGGATGTTTCAAAAATGGGTGAATAGAAACTTTTTGGTTTCAAATTTTGAATGGTCCTATGATATATAATTTACAGAGCATGATTAAAATAGCCATACTTGGTTTGGTTGCATTATTTATGAGTGGATTTGATTTGACGTCCAATATGATAGCTCTGCCACAGCCCCAACCAGATACCTCGGCCTGGCTGGTTTTCAGGTACTACAACACTTCCAACCACCCATGCGACCATTCCAAATAAAATATTCGTCTCAAATATCATCAATAAAATTTTAAAATTAGTTTTTTTTTTTTTTTTTTTTTTTTCAATATAGCTTTTATGGGTGTTTGTTTACCATGTTTTAGACATGATTCACCTTGATGAGTTATATTGAGAAGTTATTTTAAATAGTTAAAAATTAAAAGTTGTAGCAAAAAATTCATTTGTTTTTAGCCGTTAAAAAATGAGTAGAATCAAAACCTTGTTTAGTGTAGATTCAAAATGAGTAGTTATTTTGAGCAGCTAAAAAAGAAATTATTAAAAATTAAAGCTTAAAAATGAGTTATTTTGATTGATTTTAAATGAATTATTAGAAATGAATGATTAAAAATGATTGAGTAATTATAAATGAATGATTAAAAATAAAGAGTTATTTTTAAAAGTAAAAAAGAGGAGGAGTTAATAAAAACTCATTTAGATGTAGATTTTCAAACAAAAATTAGTAAATCATCCATCTAAATTCTCCATAATATGACAAATAAACGCGTAGTCCACCATTTATAAATTTTAGAAAAATATTTTCATGGGTCTTTTGTTGCGTAAAAACTATTCCACTAAACCGATTTCATGGAAAATATTTTAGTTAAACATTCAAATTGATGTTGCAAAATATTTATTATTATGTTTGGAAAATCCATCATGAATTTGGGATATGAGATTTGGTCATTTAAATTTTGATGACCTTGGACTACTAGCAATGAAGGGCATGATGGAAGGATTGTCTTGAAAACAATCAAGAATGAGTTTTCTATAAAAATGAATAAAAATCACTAGAGCTTATTTACATTGATTTTTGTGCACCAATCAAACCAAATTCTTTCAATAAGAATAATTATTAATTATTATTTATTAATGATAGTAAAAATAAACTAGAGTTCATTTTGTCTAGGAGAAATTAACTTTAAATGAATTCGAATAATTTTATAGAGAAAATGAAACCTATTAGCTATAATAGTCTTATGGACTCCACAATAAAATTACATTATTGAGAGAAGGAATAGAACCATATTCAATATGGCTCGAAGCATGTTAATGAGTAAGAAGTGACAAAATAATTTTAAGCACAAGTTGTTGAATGTGTTGTTTACTAGTTTGATCTTTCTTCCGCAAGAAGTTTGTAGAACAAGACTCCTCAACAAGTATATACACAAAGGAGGATCTACTGCTCATCTAAAAATATTTTGGAGCATAGCTTATACATAAGTACCAGATCAAAAGTGTAATAAATTTGAAGATAAAAGTGAGAAGCATGTATTTATTAGATACGAAACAAATTCAATGGTAAATAGAGATATCTCTCAAGAACACAATCTACACTACCAAGCACTACACAAGAACAACACAATATCATAATTTACAAGTTCAAATGAAGGGTTCAATGGAATAAAAAAAAACTTGCAAGACATATATGGTGATATGATAAAGTGTTTGCTTTTGTTGCTTGTTTGGAGACCATACAATTGTTAATTGTGTTTTCTACCCAAAATATGTGGAAGATTATTTTAAATGGACGTCAAATCAACATTATTGAATGGATATCTTGAAGAAGAAGTCTACCTTAGAATAACCTCTTAGTTATGTTATAATAGGTAAGGAAAATAAAGTATTGATATCGAAAGAAACATTATACAAATTATAGACTCAAATAGGTGCAAAAACTGTGGAATAGTAAAATCAAAAAAAAAAAAGAAAAAGTTTTCTTGACAATGGGCATTTTAGATACCTTCATAAACACTCTCTTCATATTAAAACAAATGGTCATGGAGATATTTTTGTTGGCTTACCGATGATTTAATTTTTACATAAATTTTTTCAAGAATGTTTGAAGATATTAAGAAGCAATGACCAAGGATTTTTTTTTTTTTTTAATTGACTTTAGTTGATGGAGATAAATGCTCCCTCGGTCCTAAACCCATAGGTATTAATTTGAAATTAATTTCTAGGTAAGTGGCCACCAAGAGATTTGAACTCAACCTAGACCCTCTATGACCAATTGGACTACCCCATTATACCTAGATTATATTATGGATTAAAAAGAACATAGTTATCCAAAATAAAAGGAGAGAAAATGAAACTTCCAAATTCCACAAGTTAAAAAAAAAGAAAAAAAAAAAAGAAAGAAAAAAAGAGGTCACTGCACCAAACAATCTCATGGGATCCAAAAGTCCATTTGAGCTTCAGTTTATCCCAGATTTCTTCCATTTTCCCCATTCAGAATGAGTACTGAAACCAATTCACAACCAGGCACTTGAGTTTAGTTTCATAAAAAACAGTGCCACAAACTAGAGTTTCAGTATTAAGTTCCTATAAAATCCCAAATGGACATCCAGCTCCAAAGCTCAGTAGGAAATACAAATGTTACATATTGGTTGGACAAAGTGAAAGATCATGGATAGACAATCACAACTAATTCTACTGAGATGAGAAAGTTTGGGTGAAACAAAAATGAGGACTTATGTGACTATGTCCAAAAAGATCAGAGTGTTAACTGCTCTCTTGATTTGTTGAGAGGGAGATTTGAGTTTTCCTCCCTTTTTACGAAAGGGTAAAATGAAAAAAGATTATGCGACAAGTTTTACGCGAAAAGGTGAACACTATAAAAAGAGAGGTGAAAATGATGCGTTCTATGATGATCCCTCGGTGTTGTATTAGAGAATATAGAGTTCCACCTCAAAACCAATTGACAATGAGGGGAGTAACCCATATCTCCTTTTATATTGATGTTGGACTCTCCCACTATCCAATGTGGGATATTTGTGAGATCCTAACATGTTGTATGCTTTGCGAGGATATGTAGGCTTAGCCAGATACAAAATGCTTATAGAAATGGTGGTTCAATGTTTAGACCATCCTCTATTTAGAGACGAAGGAAAGTTCCATTGACAAGCTGGGGGTGACTGCTATTTTCTGCGGTCTTTGAGTTTAGAAACATAAAAATATAGAGAGAAGGAGAGTTCTCTAAAGAATATTTGAACCCTCATGAAAGTTAATGTTTCTCTTTAGATCTCGGTGAAACAAGTTGTTTCGTAAGTATTTGTTAGGTCACTGGTTGAGGCTACAGATTCCAAGAGATGCTTAAATTAAAATACCTTCTGATGTATCTCAATGTCACAGCCGAGAGACAAGTGTATAGGAGAGCTAAACTCTGATATCGAGATTTTAAAATAATAATAATAATAATAATCAATCCCCTGTAACAAAACTCTATGACAGAATATGGAGTTCCACCTCAAAATCACGAATAACTCATATCTCTTATAAATGTTTGTGAGATCCTAACAAACTCATAACTAATTGCTCCCATACCCTATAATATTCCTAATAAAACCCTATGAGCTTCATTTCTCTTATTTCCTATGCTCATATGCATTCTTCCATTTCTCACATAAAAGTTGGATTAGAAAAAAATAACCATGATAGCAATATGTAGATGTGTGTAGGTTGGTCAAAGTCACATGTTTCACTTTACAAGTAATCATATATATATATATATATAATGTATGCAAAATTGAATACAATAACATATTAAGATACACATAAACGATACATGAGAATCAGAAATCCAAGAAGAAACGAAAAGGGGAAACAGAGTTAGAAAAGCATACCAGAGAAATTAATAGTTAAATTTCGTCTAAAATCCCTTGGGTCCAGTTTGTTTAGGAAGATCAGGCTGTTTATCCGCCATGGCGAGGCAGTATTTCGCAATCTGTCTGAACTTGGGCACGCTCCGGAGATCCACCTTGGTGCCGTCCCGGAGGGTGATCACGACGTCGCCCCATTCGCCGATGAAGCGCGGCACCACCTGGACGTCCTTGATCACCTCGTACGAGAAATCGCTCCTGTCCTCACCCGTCAGCCCTGAAATCACCGTCACCCGCAGGTTCGTGAACCGGTACCTGAGGTAGAAAGCCCTGGAAACCGCCGCCACTGTCAGGGGCAGCCACACCAGAGTGAAACCCAGGACCAGATTCGCCACCAGGTCGCCGTAGTGGGCGCCGCCGTCGAAGAACACGGTTTCCTCCGCGGCGGCGTTCTTGGGAGAGACGGCGGCGGTGGGGTTGTTTGTGGAGGAGGAGACGAGGATGCGGGTGCTGGGTCTGTTGAGTTGCGGCCTGAATTTTGAGGGGAAGTTGTGTGACAGTTGTCGGTGGGTTGAGGAGGAGGTGGTGGACGCGGCGGAGAATATGGAAGTGGAGGCGCAGGCCATTTTGGAGCCTTATCTGTAAGGGGAGGGGAGAATTGAGGTTGAAGAGTGATTTTGGTTTCTATTGGTTGGAAGATGACTGTGGGGCCCTAAAGATGTGGTCAATGAAGAATTCCTGCCACTGGATATTATTTTGGCCACGTGGCTGCCTATCAAAATATTGTAATTTTAAAATATTATCTTATTAAAATAGGTTGATTTTAAAAACTTGATCAAAATATTGTAATTTTAGATAGCTAGATTTACTATGAACTCATCTCTTCCGAAGATGACATGTAAATTTAAGCCACTTATTATATTTATAATTATGAGAAATAATCATTTGAAAAGATGAATAGCTAAAATTTGGTTACAATAGTGAGTACATGCTCGGCAACATGCAATTATTTCTCACCTCCACTTGCATATTCTCATCTACCATTGTCAACTATTTATCATACACCACTCTTTTTAACATGCATATCACGCACTCTAATCTAGAGTATTCTCTAATCACTAGGCTCCCCAACTAAAACATGAAACACAACTACTCATACAACCTATATAAGTATATTGCTTCTATTTCAACTAAAAACTAACTAGCATCACAACTTTTGATTAGAGAAATGTCTCAAACCAAACTTGCGAGCAAAAATCGAGCTAACTACACACTATTCTAAGGAAATTCACCCTAGACCCTTACTAACAAGAGTAGACCACTTTAATTCCATTCACGATGTGGGTAAAGCTTCTGATAATTATAATGTACTATCAAAATATTCGTGCAACTCCTAACCACCAACATATTATCTCATGCTCAATATCATCACCATAATTAGAAGTAATTTTCCTTTTACTACTCTCATGAATTACATTCTTAATATCTTCATCACATCTAGGAGTAATTCTTCTCGTACTAATCTCACATTATACATATTATCTTCCAACTTACATGAATGAGAGCCATACTAAGTTAATAGTATGAATTCAAACATAAATAGTTTTATACTTACATTAAATTGGTAACATCTTAACAAGTTTCATTTCTTCATCTTTTAGCAACTGAATCACACTTCATATTTTAGTAGGAAAAATTATATATTTTTCAACCCCCTTGGCTACCTTGGGCCAACCCCTTTGGAACAACCCTTTGGCGGGTAGGCTACCCTCAATGCAACCATGAATATTCTTTATGTATATTCTATATGTGAGAAGCGTAATATTAACCATATAAACAATATTTTTTCATTTAACAATATTTACAATCATATGTATAAAAGTACTTGAAAGTGTAGGTTAGAGTAGTTAAACTTGTTGTAACCTAGGTAGTTAAGTTTGTTATTAGTTAAGTTTGTTAGAG
>JBBMEF010061377.1:0-11562 GCA_037832685.1 Sicyos baderoa | reverse complement strand
TGTGGTTTCTCCACAGGTAAACCTGGACCAGCTATTTGATGATTGGAGGCTGCAATGATTGATCATGGGGTTTAGTTTGCTGTTTTCATTTAATGAATTTTGAACACTCTGAGTCTTGTTTCTTTATAACTGTTGAACTGCATGTAGTTGGGCACGAAGCCCTAGGATGTTTTCTAGAGTTCTGGATTCCTTGTGATTTACATTTATTTTGAATGAAAGGATTATTATTTTGAAAGTCTTTGGCCAGGGCCGTTTTAGTTTTAAATGCTATCTTAATGAGTTTAAACCGTGGAATCTAGAATTACTTAAATGTTTAAAAATGTCCACTATTTCCGCTTTGAATGCATGCATGTGAGTAAAGACTAGGTTTAAGTCCGTTAAACAGATCTGGTCTTTACAGTGAGTAAAAACAAGCATAGATCGGTCTAAACATCGCCATAAGAATTGCCTACACAGGTCTTACCAAGCTGCCCTTCAGGGACATACGAATACAACCAGACAGGAACAACAAGTGATGCTCCTTGGGGTCTTACACAACATAACACGGGATGCCCATCGGGGTCTTACAAAATAGAACACGGGATGCCCATCGAGGTTTTACAAAATAGAACACGGGATGCCCATCGGGGTCTTATTCCTGTTGCGAAGGATGCCCATCGGGGACTTACATCGGACACTAGGTTGCCCATCGGGGACTTACACCAAACATGTCCAAGGATGCCCAACAGGGACTTACACCAGCTAAGCACCTCAATGCCCATCGGGGACTTACACGTGCTAGCAAACTATGACGCCCATTGGGGACTTACTCACATAAACCTAAACCATGGCATTCTAAACACAACCTGAAAACAGATACACAGCTAACATACACATCCACAAGATAACAAAGTCTAACCATATTCTCATCACAGGAAATAAACCTAACATGATTCTATACTCAGCAAGCACAGACAAGTTTCAAGGCACAACTAACATGGTCAAGGATTAAACATGCTAGCAGAATAAATTCAAGAAAACCTATCCACTACAAACGAGCATAGAAACACGAGATTCACATGCTTACAGAATTAAATCACAAACTTGAATGAAATCTTCTTAAAGTCCACGCAACTACGGTAAAGGAATCCCTACCTGGATTGGAAGACTAGACAAGCAAAACAAACAAACCGAAGAGCTCTTAGAGCTGCAGATCGCCAACAAAGATAGAGTCCTAGCAATATAAAATAATAACAAGTAAATAACAACTAAGCCAATAAAGGACAGCCCCTAAATCACCAAATAAACAAAAAGATCGGTGTTACCCAACTCGAAGGCACGAAGGTGCTCGGCTGCAAGGAATACAAATACAAGAATGAGACACACTGCTGCTGCTAGGCGCTGACATCGCTGCAGCGAAGATTGTGTGCAGCAGATGGCGTGCGTCGAATGGCTGGCGGGAGCGATCGGCAGCGATGCAGGGCGGAGGCTGTCGCGAGGCTTGCACAGGCGAAGAAGCTGCCACACGGATCTGGCGTTGGCGAAGGGCTACAGTCGAACGACGAAGTTGTGCGCTGCAGGGGCGTCGATGGCAATAAAGCAGGCAGACCGGCAGGAAGACGCACAGCTGATGGTGATGGCGCTAGGTGTGGCTGCGTCGAATGGATGAGGACCAGCGCGCACGCAGGGCTGAAGCGGTGCTGCTGCGGATCCGCTGGTGCAGCGACGGATCGAGCGAGGTCTGCTACTGCGGCAGGTCTGGTGCGAGCAGTGGGTCGATGCGGCTGGGCATGCGGAAAGATGAAGGCAGCGGCAGCAAGAGAGCCGTTTTTGATGTAGCAAGAAGAACACCATCGATTAAACAAACCGAAAGAGAAACAAATGAAACGGAAGAGAAAGTGGGATCGGAACTTACCTCGAGAACCTCAAGCTTGCGTTGGAGAAAGGGAGTTTGGGAGAAAACACAACTTCACGACGGCTTGAACTTGACAAATGAAGAACCCCTAGGTCAAAAGTCCTTATTTTTCTTTTTAATTAAATAAAACTCATTTAACCCATAAATCCACCCTTCGAGTCCCAACAAGGTCTCTTTTTAATCCTTTTAATTTTCCAATACTCAGACCCAAGCATTCTAACTTCGAGTCCCAACGACGACACAAATTGAATTCTAATTTCCACATTTAAACCAACCAAACTTCAAATCCCACCAAAGCCACAATTTAAATCTTTTAAATTCTATTTACAAAATCGACCCTCCACAATTACAAACCAACTGGAAACGATTCCTGCCGAGAACACAACACAAATAGTTATTAATGGAATAAATCGAACTCTAACCAAGAACCACTTAACGGGAATAACGGCCCAACCAACCTGAAACGACGTTCTGAAATTCCGGGCCGTTACAATATTCCCTCCTTTTATGACTTTCGTCCTCGAAAGTCCTCAAGACTGAACCCACACTGGTTAAAGCATTCTCAACCCAACTGCCAACTTAAAAATCATTGCCACCTGGACAACTCCACTGAACCCTTACCAAACTGTTTCTCGGTTTCTCCACGTCATTCCTCAAAATCCCAACTACACATTGGCTTCTCAATGAAACTCTGACCATGATTAACTGCAAAGGCTCCACAACCACAATATGCTACGAGTCTGTAACAAACCATCGAATTAACGAGAACTGACGTAGTGTGCACTACCGCTAAAGGCGAAAGCAAGACCAATCGGTAGACTACTACTCCAACTTGTTGACATCCTCAAAGGACTCACAAAACTGAAACTCAACTTTTCCCGCTACTAAACTTCAAACACGAAACAAAGGTGCCACTTCCAAGAACACGAACTGGTTCACTTTACACTCAAGAACTCTATGTCGAACATCGACATAGCTTTCTTCCAAAACTGCGCTGTCCACAAACAATCTCGGAACCTCTGAGCTGAGTCGGTGGTCAACGATAACAACTCGGGACCACAACTTGACTGACACCAACCTCTTCCCAGATAGCTGGAGGATCACAAAGCTTACAAAACAAGACCCCAAACAGTGCCAACTGACTAACTGACCAAAAACTGCTAACACTGCAAACGAACTCAAGAGAACAAAAATTGAACCCAAACTTATCTTATAGCACGGCAAGATACAAACTCCACAGACACCCCGTGGTGCCGAACATCAACAACACCCAGAGATAGGATCCAAAGCATAACTCTTTGTACTTCCACCGAGGCTCGCCCAATAGATGCAACAAACAAAACATACAACTGCCATAACTCTTTTAAAACAACTTAAACAACTCGAGGTTACTCAGTTGGCTAACAATCAGCTAAAACGAAGCATTGTTCATCCAACAACCAAAAATTACATCCACTACCAAAAGCAAAATTCCACCAAAACTCTTTGCAACGGTTGCTAAACAGAGGAGACAACACTGAGGCAAAAGCAACCTTCTTGCTCCACTGGAACATCAAACACCAACTATCGAAAGGCACTGGGGAAACGAGCACCAAACGATACACTCCCAAGGGCAAGGACGAGAAAACCAAAACCAGCCAACTTTCTCTTCATCACCACAGCCTTGAGAGCCACGCATAACTCAAAGGCAGGTGAACATTGATCAACACCTCAATGCCAACCAACTCATCTTAGCTCAAAGCTCAAACACGAACTGTTGCATTAGCACTGGAACATCAAACACCAACTATCGAATGACACTAGACACGCAACCTAGAACAAACCAACGAGGCAACAATCACCATAAATTCTTCACCAGAAGAATTCCCTCCTTTTAGGCTCAAGCTCGACGACCACAAACCAAGACAATACGCACAACCCAACTCGACCGAGCACAACAAGCTGCCCAACACAAAGGATTTGGAACGCACCACTCTAATGCTACCAACAAAATACAACCTGAACGAGAGACTATCAACTTACCAGACAACAGCGTTTAGAACATGCACCCATGGGGCAACCAACAATACCAACTTGAACAAGAGAACTTTAAAATCCCAAACGGTCCCTCCATGTCACTGCGAAACTACCAGAAACCCTTTTAACAAACATCCACTACGCATTGGGTAGAACAACAACGCTACAAGCTCAACTGCCAAACTCGAACTCCTTTGAAGGACAAAGAGTTACCGACGACTAGCAACTAAAATGCGGTTACAGACAAGAGAAACATGCAAGGGCAGAAAGCAAACCCACTAAACCAAACAGCACGATCGGGTAAAAGGTGGCGAACATCCAACGAGCTTTTGAAACAGACTCCCTTTTCAAGGAAACAAAGCTAACTCTTTCCACTTAGAACCACACTCCACACAGGTGTCGAGAATTGGGTCAACCTTCAAACTTTCACAACATGGGGACGCAACAAGAAAACAACACCATCTTTGCTCATCGAGCAACTCCAGGCTAACATCTAACAACAACCGAAAAACAAAAAGCTTCGTGCAAAACTACACTCAATCCCCATCACCTTTAAAACAAAACCTTGATTACGTCCACGCTCGACATACTTACATCTCCAACCAACTCGAGGCTACTGCGAAACTAAGCCTAGTTCGATAAATTTCTTCAACCGAACAACCAAAACTCAGTTCTTGGGTCTGACTAAGATCCGGTAAGGTTTCTACGAGATTATGGTCTTTGCGACGACCGCCAAGACAAACTGCCGTAAAGATGGTCCAACTGCTAAACCGAACGTACATACAACAAGCTCCTTCAACGTCTCAACTATGCTGGCTAGCTCCAACTTCCGATAAACACGACATAAGAGACCATAAATGTTGCAGAATGTGTCATCCTCCTACTTCAAGCATCAGTCACATTCCAGCTTTACCCAGGGCAAGCCTTTCAACAACTCTTAACAACGTCACTCAACGACTGCGTGATTTATGTCAACCACACACATTACTCCGCTTCATCTGAGCTTCACAAGACCACCACAACACTCTTACTAGCCAAAGCCAAGCTCCAACGAATAACTTTCGCCTGTAGGCAAGCAACCAATCATCAAACATCATACCTCCCTGAACTCAAGCTAAGGGCACTTTCCTGGAGCATTAACAACGAACTAGAGTCTCAACTCCCTAGGGGAACAGAGTACAGTCTCCTCCTCAACCCACTTTTACATGGCATCCAACACCAACTCATCACGGGACGAACTACTCACAACTGAGTCTAGCTTTTAACCAGTCGCGAAGGGTCAAGGTCCAACAAGTACTTTCCTCAAGGGGCAACTTCTTGACTCTCAACAGGGCCTCAACTCATAAACTGAACCCCAGGGGTTCCAACTTTTCACAAGCTTGGCTCGCAACGAGGCACAAACCACGAAGGCTAAACTCAACTTACAAGGGTACATCACCACCACCACGCATGCACCTAGGATAACTTTTCCACTGGTCGAACTCGCATCCATAATGCTAAATTCTACTCCAGTCCCGCTCGTCACAAATGGTGACTGAATGCGTCGCTTAGCAGAGTGACCCACCTGGCCGCCACAAGAACAGGAGAACTTGGTTAACAACCACCTCACAAAGGCCCCTAACAACAACTAACCTCCTCTTTCAAACATTCTTGAAACCTAGAGAGATGAGACTTTCTGTCTCTCCTCGAACAACCCTCCACTTGTAGTCATTCGACTACTGCAAAACTTGATCTCTTTGTGTAACGATCCGGGTTCCCGGTTCGTTATTAGACTCTTGTTTTGGTTGTTAGACTTGTAAATTAAATAAGGATTTAATTATTTTGGTTTTGTGTCTTTAAGGAGGATCGAACCTTGGCCATGAGGGAGGCCAAGGGTTAGGGAAGCTAAGGATTAAATTGGATTTTAAAAGATGTCTTTGGTGGGTTTTGAACCCTTGCCCTTGGGGTTGAGTATTGCTGGAATTTTAATTGGATTTAATTAAGATTAAAAGAGAAGAAAAATGGATTAATATCCCTAAGCTCTCCTTTTTGCACTCATTCTCACGCAAAAGAACATTCCAGCCGTCTTTGGTCTTCCAGCCTTTTCTCTCCAGCCGTCTTCTCCTTGTCGCGAGCGAGCCTGTCCTTCGTCAAGGTGAGTTCTTCTTTCTTTCTCGTTTTCGGTTTGGTTCTTCTTTGTTAAAGGTCTGCTGCGGTTTTTGTTAATGGTTTGCTTTCATTCTTGTTGGTTTTGTTGTTGATTGTGTCAAGGATCTGTGTCGAGAGTTCGTCGTTGCCGTGGGTCGAGATCTCCCTTCTGCGTTGTTGTTGGGTTTCGAGGTAAGCTTCTGTGTTCTTCTTCCTCTTCGACTTCCGCTTGGTTTCGTCTTTGCCGAGAGTTGTTGTTGATCTGGTTGTATTCTGTTCTGTTGTTGTTGTTGTTCGTGGGTTTGACGAGAAGCTGCTGCCGAGGGTTTTCGTTGACGGTTGTCCAGGTTGCTTTACATCACGAGAAAGTTTGTTTCGTCAAGGTGGGTTCTTGCTTATTGTTTCTTACTTGTTCTTCTGTTTTCGTGGCGATCTGTTGTTCATTGCTTGTTGTTTGTTTGTTGCTGGGTTGGTCGTAGAGGTTGCTGCCGAGAGCGAGTTTGGGCTGCAAGTTCGGTTGGGGTCCTTCGAGTTGCAGCCTTCCAGGTTCGTCAGATAGCGAGCCAGGTTCTTGCGTTTTCCTTGTCGTTCGTTCGTATGTTGGATCATTCGTTCTTCGTTTTCAGGCGAGAGCCAGCCCCGTTCGCTGTTGTTGTGCTTCGTCCAGTTCGCTCCAGCGAATCTGTACGCCAGAAGACGACGCAAGGATTGAAGTCAGCCACTGAGTCCAGCAAGCATCGCCCGCCCTTCCCCGCCCGAGACGAAGCCTTCCTTTTTGTTGCTGACGTTCGCTCTCCACGAACACCCACAGAGCGAGCCTTCGTCCAGCCTTCGTTTGGGGTATCGTTTCTGCCTCCTTCGTTCTTCATTTTCGCTGCTGACCAAGCCTACCTAGGGGCTGTTTCGCTAGGACACTTAGCTTATTTACTTATATGTTATTTAATTATATTGCTAGGACTTTTGGTGTTTGATCGCCTTCGCTTGGGAGTAGTTTCGCTTGCACAGTTGGTTCGACATTCCAGGTAAGGATTCCTTACCGGGGTTGTGTGGACCTTGCAACTTAATTATGATACATGTTTGTTTGCTGATAGTTGCTGAATGCCTGTTATATTTGTTTGAGACTGATTATCCTGTCTAGCATGTTTATTGTCTTTCACTTGCTAGATGCATGTTGTTTGTTTACTCAGCATGTCTATCTGTCTTATATATATAGAGCCATGTTAGGATGTTTCCTATTCATCTGTTGTTATATGTATGCAAATGTATCATAGTATAGCCTTGTTAGGAGAGTCATATTCTATGGGCGAGAGGGCACAAAGTAAATTGCCCCATTGGTAGGGATGCGCGAGATCGTATACTCCGTCCCTGACCGCCAGCACGGTTTAGCTAATCCTGCAAGTGGCATACCCAGTCCACAGTACTTGGGCGAGAGGGCACAACATATAGTTGCCCCACTGGCCGGGAAGGAGACGAGGTTTGACCCGTCCCCGTTCGTTAACCTGGTTTACATCAGGTTGACATACCCAAGTGACTGTAGCCTTTGGGCAGGGCCATCTCACGGTGCAAGCCTGCTGTGAGTGGAACCTAGCCGCAGGCTAGTGGTGGTTCATGCTGAACATAGCTCGATGCCGAGGTATCGCATCCCTGTGTTCAGTGACACCTTCCGAGTCTTTAGGGCATGTGATCATGAACCAGAGTAGGCTGCCCTAGACCCAGCCCCTACTTGGATTCAGCAGCATGCGGTGTGCGCGCACGCTCATGATTCGCCGACTGGAGGCTCCCTCGTGATCATGTGAGACCAGTACACCCAGTTTCCGCTTTGTAGATTGTAGAGCTAGTCGAGATCTGAGATTCTCAACGGACCCAGCGAGGTCCCAGTGTGCAGGAAGTTGTTTGTTCCTATAGATGATTGATGAGTTGTATCGTACCCCGCTTGGGGAATTCTTACTGAGTAATCTTGCATTACTGACCCTTATTTCTGTGGTTTTCCATAGGTAATCTTGGACCGGCTTGATGATGGTTGGAGGCTGCTGATGTTGTTCATGGGAAATCTCGCTTCTACTTATGTTTGAATGTTTAAACTCTGAGTCTTTAATAAACTATTTCATTGCATGTAGTTGGGCAAGGTGCCCTAGATGAATTTGATAACTGTTTTTAGATTCCTAGCTTTTACATTGAAATGATAGACTGATTCTTATTTAAGTTATATCTGGCCAGAGAAGTATTTGTTTTGAATTACTTAATTTAATGTTTATTAAATTATGGAATCCTGTTGTCTTAAATGTTTTAAATTCCGCTTTAAATGCATGCACGTAGTAAAGACTAGGTTTAAGTCTGTTAAACCGGTCGGGTCTTTACACTTTGCTATCTGAACAAGTGCAACAACTAGCACAACATGGCAACAGCTAGAAGACAAACCGAACATTCACAAGGATCAAATAAGCAACTGCACAACAGTGCGAACTTGGCCGGAGTGTAAGCCTACTGTTCGCTTGATAGGTGGTTCGCGGTTAGCGAAAAAAAATAAGTAAATCTCTATAGCGAAATGCAAATGCAAGTGTACATTATCGTTTGCAGGAAGTTTTAAAGTAAGTAATAAGTCATCTCCACAAGGAATTATATTTAGTTCGATCTATTTGTAAGTTGGTGCGAATGTGAAAAAAGTGTTATAACAAGTTGTCAGTTTGTTATATGATCAAGTGGTTTGGTGAAAAGTTGGTTTTTGAGTGATTAAAACAATGTATAAAACTACAAGAGTTTTCATAAAAGTTTTCGCAAATTAACAATACAATTTCAACTAACGCTCAACTTACATAGTTCTCTCGAATCTTAAGTTCGTTGAATTGTAAACTCTAAGCGAATGCGAATTGTAAACTCTCGTTTACAAAATAACTAAATTAAAGTATAGAAATATTTACTTCTCTCAAAGCTAAATAGCGGAATCTCTCGATCCTCTCCCTATACTTTTACATTCAGCAAACGGCTTTCGTTGTAAATTAACTTAGCGAATTCTATGTTTGCTAATCCTGAATTGAAATTAAATAACAAGCGAATAATAAAAGTACTCATAATTTAATAAATAAACTTTATAAATGTAAACGTTTGAATAAAAATATAGAATTTGAAATATGCGAAAAGCGATAAATAAGCAGTAAAATTACGAAAAGCTGTAAATAAAGCAATAAAGAAAAAACAGTAAAGAAAGCAATAAAATGGTGAAACAAATATAAATACTGAGTTGCTAGCGACTAAGGCTCCAAGCACTGAGTTGGTTTCATGTACGACAAGTCTCCTTAAAGGTACTATGGATTGATCTCTCAACTCTTTTCCAATCTCTTCAGAATTTCTCCGTCGGCAGCGTTTTAGCTCTATATTTTTTCCGTAGTGTCTTCGTCTTCTGAGTCTGCTTTTATAGGGAATCAGTTGAGTCCGCTTCTCTTGCTCCATGATCTTCAATTCGTCCCGCTAATCTCGTCCGCTTGCACGACTCTTGGCTCTGGTGCGTCCTTGGTTGGATGTCTGCCACGTGCCTCCTTTGAGTTGGAATGTAATCTCTTGGTTCGCATTCGCGAGGATATGTAACAGTGAAACACTGTTTCATCTCATAAATAACAAACGTTAAATAATTCTAACAGTTTATAGAAAAATGCACCTTCCTTACTCAGAAAACCGTAAGGTTGTGAAGTTCGTGAACTAGTCTGGTTTCGAGCGAACTTTAACGATTTACTTATGAATTTCACTAACTTACTCAATGTTTCGCTATAATAAACCCTTCGCGTTAGCGAGTTACCAACACCCCCAAACTTGAATTATTACTCGTCTCGAGTAATTGTACATAAAGAAAAACGTATGAAAGCCCATAGTAAAACATCACATTCGTTAAATTCTACTTTCGTTTGACTTCACATCATGCATACATACTTTATATGATTTTATACCTCAATGAGCACTATAGTTTGCATATTACTAAAATTGTTACCTGTCAATACTAAGTTGTGCATTGTTGTTCTCATTTCCTTGCGAATGTTTATAACTATGCTGCTTTTTTTTTTTTTTTTGCCTTTCATCTTCCTTCAAACTTGGAGTGGTTCTATTTGTTTCCCGACCTCTTCAACTTTGTTTAACTTTGTTCGCTCACCTTTTGCCAAAGCGAATGCTCTCCTTTTACAGTCTAAGATATTCGCTAGGGGTGATTTCGGTTCGGTTTTTGTCGGTTTTGTACCAATCCGACAACCGAACCGATATCTTCGGTTTTTAAAAAATTAATCCGATCCAATGTCCAATAAACATAGAACCATTGGATCGGTTTTTAATTGGTTCGGTTTTTAATATATCCGATCCAATGTCCAATAAGTATGATCATCAAAATGAAAATATCAATAGAAGATCAAAGAAAATGATAGATGATATCTAAAGAGGTACAATTAGGAATAAATTATCATAGTACAAAGAAGATATGGCTGAGATTTAGACTTATAAAAGAAAATCTCTATTGAAGCAATTTCTATCAATTTTTTTTTTTAAATCTAAAGTACTGTTGATGAAGACCAACCAAATTCATTGAAATCACAACACAGCACACCAAATGGAAAATTCCAAATTCATTGAAATCACAACACAACACACCAAGTGGAAAATTAGGCAAAAATCCAACATTATAAGCAATTGTTTCAACCTTAAAGACGATGGGTTATAAAATGCTATCAATACAATTCTCTGGCTATTCATGGAAGTTTTGCTACTGCACCAGATGTAAATTATACCAAAATTGAAGATCAGAGAGCATTCAATTTAGAATTTGTGGAGGGTGGGGGCTGAGAAATTGTTACAATTCTCAAGCGTTTGTTTATAGATTATTTTAATGTTAGATTTCCACCTCCTAACATCAACTTTTGCAATTTCTTTTTTTAGTCAGACAAAGAAGAGTAGAAAAAAAACTTCAATCTCTCACATTCATTAGCAATCACAAAAAAACTTATTAGAAAAATAGAAACAATTAAAAAAAAGGAAAAAATAAGTAATTAATCACCTCCATAGCAAAAGTAGAAGTTACCTCCACAACAAAAGCTGCAGTAACAATAGGGAATACGTCAGAAGAACTGGAGATGAGTCGATTAGAGAAGAAATTGTGCGAAGAAAACGAAAATCACGGCTGAAGAGGCAAAAACGCCAAAGTAGAGAAGAATAATTGTGATTTGCGTTAGGGTTAGGGTTAAGATAAAATCGCTCAAACAGAGGGAGGACTGAGTTAGGTATTTTAAAATAATTATATATAGTATTGGTTCGGTTCGGTTTTTATCGGTTTTTGTTAATCAAAACCGAACCGAACCGAAAAAAATCGGTTTTCTTTCTTTTGAAACCAATTGATCTAGTGCTCTTCTAAAAAACAGAACCAATCCATTGGTTCGGTTCGGTTTAGTCGGTGATTGGTTTTCTTTTTCACCCCTAATGATATCAATCTGCATGCATATAAGGAAGAATATTAGTTAATAACAAATAGAAAAGACGTATAAATTGAAAATGAG
>JBBMEF010061366.1:0-11563 GCA_037832685.1 Sicyos baderoa | reverse complement strand
AATGCAATTATTTTGGGTCCGAACCCCAAATGACAATAGATTTGGGGTCCAGACCCCTGCATGCAATTTTTCCCACAACTTGCTTGCCCACACACCAAATATTCGTGTCTCACTTTTTATCATTTTTTTTTTATTTTTACATAGGTAAGTTTACAAATACTAATTCTCGATTAATTTACAATTAAACAATGAATTTGATATACTATATTTAGGGAAAATTAATTTTTTAATTTGAGTTTGAAGTATGGGCGAGAGGAAAAACAAAAACGTGACGAAACCGAATCAAACCAAATGAATAGGTTCAACTTTTTAAAATAATATTAATTTATGATCATTATGTTGAACTTGATTTTTACCAAACAATAAAACCACTAAATCATGAACCCTTTCGGTAACTAATTTTAATTTTTAATCCAATATAAAAATAACTATTTTAATATTGACGCATAATATTTTTTATAAGAGAAACTAAATATAAAAGTCTTCCCAAATAAAATCAAACATTAAAGTTAAAAATGTTTGATTTGAGACCAAGGAACAAAATAGAAGTTTATTTTTACTCAAACTTCAAAAACATTAAATGGTTATAAGCTTAAATTCAAAAAAAAAAAACAAAAACAAATGAACAAAATAGTTAATATAGGTTTAAATTTCAAATAACCAAAAATAAAAAATCAAATGATTATCAGACGGTACCTTTATTTTTTATTTTTGGTTTTTAAAATTGATGTTTAATTTTTACTCAAATTTTCTACGATATAATTCATATTTTCAAACTTTCTACAATATAATTCATATTTTTTACTATATATTTATCTATCTTTTAGAAAGTATGTGAATACTAATCAAATTTCAAAAATAAAAATAACGTTTTGGAAGCTACTTTTTTCTTCTTCTAAATTTCAATTTTGTTTCTAATAATATATGTAAGATGTAGGATTCAAGTAAGAAAAACATATGATAAGATAGTTAAACTTAAATTTTAAAAATTAAAAACTAAAATTTATTATAAATTTGCATTCGACACTCTCAAGAAAAAAGAAAAAAAAAGAAAGAAGACTTGCATTAGAGAATAGTTGAATGTCAATGTACTTAGTTGGCTTCCACGAGGGCAACATGTGCACTAATGAGTAAAACATGAAATACGTTATTAATTTGTAAAATCCAAGAAATCCGGGATTTTTTTTTTTTTTTTTAATAATTTGTTTTCGTACAAAACTCAAACGATAGGCAGTTTGGTATGTCAATTCAACGTACTAAACAAAAAAAAGTCAATTCAACATATTACATTTGTTTATCATAATCAGAGTATAAATTGGAGGAATGAGATTACAATACGAATTTCAAAAATCAAAACTATTCGTAGAGTGAAAATGAATTTACACTTAACCAGATAACCAATCAAATTATGCAATTAAAAAAATTCTGTCAATTAAATGAAAATATTAGCTCTTATATTTGGTTGACTTAAATTTAAAATCATCATTAGTAACCAATATGAACAGTTACTCAACGACGTTAATATACACCTGATAACCTGAGGTCATATGTTCGAATCTTTTTACTCTCAATTATTGTAATCTAATAAAAATACATATATATATATATATATATATATATATCATGTAGTACGATTTTGATGTGTAGTTAGGCACAAAATTAAAATTTCAAAGATTTCCAAAGCTCAATGTTGAGTTGTTAGAAGATGATGTTTGACAAAAAGAAGAGGAATACGATTCCATTTGCTTCTTCCATTTTGGCTGGCTCTTTTAGACCACGACCAGTCAAAATATATTTAAAATTCAAATTTCAAACATGAAATATTTCCCATTAAAACAGTTTTATTGTTAATAATAATATTATTATTATTATTATTATTATTTTAATACAATAATTAAAGCTGTTCTTTTATAGTACAACGCATTGAAACAGTTTTAAGGGTTAAATTTATTTTTAAGGAGTTGGATAAATATCAATTCTCGATTTCAAACATGCATTGAAACATTTTGGTGGTTAGATTTTTTTTTTTATTATTATTTTTGGGAAAACTAAGTTTGGGATAATGTTTCTATATATATAAATATATATTTTTAAACCAATCATTTTTATCTATTATTTACTTAATATATATATAAATGATTACAATAAATAAGATAAATGTTATTACATAATTATGAGGATTATTAAAGTTCTTCATGTTATTGGGCCGATAATTGATCTTCAAAATCAACGGTGAAATTCCTGAATATGACAATTCCTGAATTTGATGTCTTAGGCCTTGATGACATGAGTCTCTCTAGCACGATCTCGATCTTCTTCTAAAAAGTTGTCTCTTTTGCTTCGACTAGGTTTTTAAGGCCCGTCTTGATGCTGATGCAAACATGAGCTCCTATCCTGACTTTATTTTGAATGTTATTGATTTTGGAAGTCTTGATATTCCTAATTTTGAATTCTCAGGCGTGAATGATATCAATTTTGCTATGAATGTAAATCTAAAGATATCGTCCACAACTATGACGTCAAAATCAGGAATATAAAGATTCCGAAAATCAACAACACACAAAGTAAGGTGAGGATAGAAGCTCATGTCTACATCACAAGAGCAATAATGGTAGCATCAAAACGAGCTCCAAAAACCGAGTTAAAGCAGAACAATCATTTTACTTGGAAGAAGATTATGCCGAGCTAGAAACTCATGAGTGACGTATTACAAACTATTTTTCGCTATGTCGTCT
The DNA here is from genome assembly GCA_037832685.1 of Sicyos baderoa. Classification (NCBI taxonomy): domain Eukaryota; kingdom Viridiplantae; phylum Streptophyta; class Magnoliopsida; order Cucurbitales; family Cucurbitaceae; genus Sicyos; species Sicyos baderoa. The sequence continues at coordinate 8,828 of JBBMEF010061366.1, read as the reverse complement.
ATAGCAACACACCAGCCTAAAAAAGTAGGCAGAGTAGGGCGAACGTCGACAAACACCTCCTCTGCAAGAAAAGAACAATTGTTAGAAACCCACGCATAGAAAGAAACAATTGAATGATATTGGATACCTAAGTTACCATTTTCCATACATATAGTTCGGACGATGTAATTGACGTTAAGACAAAGAGTCAAGCAAGCACCCCCACAAAAGTCAAGCATCCCTCAAGGCCTTGTGGCTCAAAGGGGCTTTAAGTATAGGTCGAAGGCAAGCAATTGCATAACGTGGCCGAATTTGGTCAAAAAATCGGGAACATTAAAGGATTCTTCCATCCTCATAATATATAATAAGCAAAAACAGCAAATTTGGTTAGGGGCTATGTCAATGGTTGCCAACAATAGGGACAACAGGCAGACAAAACCGCCTCTCTAACATAACGACATAAACGACTATCTATCCAACCGAATGATCTAAAGAGAGAGGAGTCAAAAAGAAAGGAAAAATATTATAATGTTCTTATTTTGCCTAAGTCATGCTTTTTTTTTTTAGGAAACGAAAACATTTTCATTGATAAGATGAAAGTGTTACAAGGTTTTGGGCCAGGTTCTGAGCCGTCTTTTACAATAAAATAACACGATAAATACAAAGTATCATTAAAGGAAGTTGTACATCCAACTATGATTCCTAAAAAGAAGGTTGCATATCCGAACGATTATCTCATCGTCGACTACACATCCAGGAGGAAGAACTCGCATTTGGCTTAACCCACGGATCTGGCACAAAAGGAAGGAGGAGACGAAGACGATCCCAATTCGATGCTAGATGATGGAGAGTGAAGAAGACCCACGACTTATCGGACTATGAGCTGCATGGGATGTAAGAGAGAAATCTCGTGCAAAGATCCGATGTGTTTAGAGGTAGACCTTGGTAATGGAGTGCTGGTGTGTTGATTCAACAACTTTCCAAATGAGGGTAACAATGGAGAAAGTTAAAAGGTAGCATCGTCTCTGGCAGGATGTTCTAGCCGAGTTCCTCCTCTGACGCCGGTGATGAGCAACGCTAGAGGGGGAGGGAGAGATGAATGTTTAGGGTTTTGCTGAGAATTTTAGAGGGAGGTTCTTTTCTTTTTTATTACTATTTATTATTGTTCCCCAAGTCATGCTCAATTAGTTGTAAAGGTCAACTACTATAATAAACCAAAAGACGATTCTGGCAAAGAAATTAGGAAGGGTTTAATAGAAGTTAACATGGAGTATTAACTATATTTTTATATTCAAGAAAACGAAATTGTAAATTCTTATTCCGTAACAATCCGGTTAGCAGTTAACTTCGTATTTTCAATTCTAAATCATTGTAATTTGTACTCTAGAAACAAGCAATTATTAATTCAAAATGGTTCAAGGCAGAAATACGAAAACCATTTAAAAATAAGTCTCAAACACTGATATAGCACCAAAAAACAGCTAATAGATTAATAATTGAAGAAAAGTATCCAATGCTGACTAGAATAAATTAAGCCCAAAGATATGAAAATTATCATGAAGGTTAGTAAGTCTTGTCTTGCCTTCACAATCTGAATACAAGAAACTTCCAAGTAGAATTCTGTAGTTGCTCAATGTTCCACTTCCAACTTAACTCTTTAATTCAGTCAAATCACCCATTCTAACATTTCGGAGTTAAATTCGAATAGCTAGTACATATATATGGGTAAAGTGCAGCGCTCCTGTAAACAAAGTAAGATGAATGTTATCTAACAGAAGGTATCATGTGAAGCTCTCCATTTATTTTGAATCAATGATTAAACATGATAGCAACATAATAAATAAATAATGATGAAAGACAGAAATTAATGCATTGAGAAACATAAATCATATAAACTCAGTCCTAGTGAAGTGATAATTAAAGGGCATAGGTTGGATATACTAGGGGGGGTGATAAACCGTACAGTTCTAATAAATATATCTAAAAAATATGATAACGAAGCAATTATGTTAAAATATTATTGAAGTTAAAAGTGACTCAATTGGACCTTAAAATCAAGAGTCAAAAGTTGATATCATAGCAGGTTGAGAAGTCTTCTAGGTTCTTCCATTTCGATATATGTCTTCCTTGGAACATGTCGACAACCATGGCTCAAAAGCTTGATATATACAGCACCTTTGACTTCACTTGCAATCTAGTTGAATGACCAATCCAATAGTAAACCAACTAAAAAAGCTTAACTAAACACGCCAATAACTGTTTGAACATACATACAACACCACTACTGTTACAAAAGATTTCAATGTTGCTACACAAACAGGTATATATTTGAAAATTTACAGATAGCAAAACTACACAACAGATCCATTGAAACTTGTTAAATTGCAGTAACAGGAAAGTAGAAAAAATCAAGAGAAACTGAAAAGTGTGATATAACAACAGTCAATTGGAAGGAACTATTAAAATTGCAAGGCCGTAGAAAATCATAAAACAACAATAATAAGACTTAAATTAATTGGGAATGTAAATATTTCCTCAGCTATTTTTGAGGACTGTGATGATTGGGATGCGGATTAATTTATGAAGTTTGGTTTGCTTCTAAAATAAAAAAAAGGCTGTAAAGACGGGGATGTTAATCACTTATGTAATGATCTACACATATTTTATCATCAAACATAGTACAACAAATTATTTAACTATAGAAAATTGATTAACTTACTGAAAATTGATTTCAAACGATTAATCAATTGAGATACATGTTTAATTATTGGTCATATAAACCTTGAAGTTCTTGAATCCAAATGGCCCATTAGATAATTATTTGATTTTTCATTTTATTTACCAAGTCTTATAATTATTTGATTTTTCATTTTATTTACCAAGTCTTTCCTAGTAGGTGAATGTTAACCAAATATCAGAAATAAAAACAAGGTTTTGGAAGTTCTTTTTTTTGTTTTCAAATTTGGGTTTGGTTTCTAAAAAGATAGGTATGATGCAAGAGCGGCCAAAAGTTCTTGAATTTTTTTATTTAAAAGATTCTAGTTCTTAGTTGTTATAGGAAATTAATTGGTAATAAGTTTAAATTAAAAAAAATAAGGAAATCATTTCGAACCCAATTTTTATAGAACGATGATGGTTCATCCTGTTCTATGGTATTTGGAAGTAGATTTGCTAATTAATTGGAAATAATTGATTGTGCGAATCAAATATCTAAATTGATTAAGCGAAAAGCAATTAAGCGCAAGAGAATCGTAAGAGAATACCTCGGAATTAGTGGAGCAGAATCTGAGAAGCGATCAACGACGGTTGCAGTTGGTAGAAACGAACTGAGAAAGAGAAGAGAAAAAGGAAAACACACGAGCGAGGAGAAGACCCCGGGCAAATCCCGTGCGATCTAACTCCTCAAAACAAACACTAGAAATTCTTTATTGAATGGATTGACCTGCCAAGCAAGCGCACCTGTCATGGCAAAGGTCGGATGACAAAGATACATCGCAGATTCATCCTTCATACAATTATGAAGGCCTATCATCCCGATCTCTCTCATAACATCCTATTTTCAATTTTGATTTACAAAGTTGCGATTTCCATCACAAAACCAGCTGCCTTCTGATACCTCACAGACTCACAGTTATGAACCGCCTACACGAACACCACCAAACGATTGATGATTGTATCAGCGCCGGAGATGCTAAACTGTAACGGCTTCAGACGGAGATCCGAAAGTTGAAATCCGAGATCTGACAGCAGATCCATCATAGCTGCACGCATAAATCAGGAGATCTTCTTTACATGAATAATCAAGCAAACATCGACAGAAAATAAGGCAAAACCTAGATCTGAGGCTGAATGAACAAGGAGAAAAAAAAGAATCAGATCGAGATTTATACCAGTCAAAATCGGAATCAGCCACAAGAATCCGTCGAGAGAAATCGTCTGAAACGATAATCAAAAAACAGATCCATATCTTCGGAAATCCACCGGTTCATGCAAGCCCGGCCGGCGACGGAGAAGAAGTGGAACAGAATAGATCGGCCGTAAGAAACAACAACGAATCTGTGAGGAGTACGCCGATGAAAGTAAACTGGGGAGATTAACCTATTTATGGAGAGAGTTGTCGTGATTGACGGCTAAGATGTGAGTTGGTAGGGGAATATAAACGGATGAGATGAAGCCACGTGGATGAATGGTTATCGCTAATGCGGAATATATGCGATAATATTTCGGGGCGGTTTCGTCGTGACTTCACGGCCATTGCGTTGTGCACAAGCAAAAAGAAAAAAAGGAATATATTCAAATTAAAATTAATAATATTATATATTCCTTTTCCTTTAAAAAAAATATTTTTCTTTTTCTTCGGAAAATTTGAACATGGATTCACAACATTTGACTTTACATAAAGATTTACGTCAAGAAAATAATATATATCTGTCAAAAAAAAAAAAAGTATATATATATATATGATATTATCCTCCCCTCATTTCAAATATAATCCTCTTGTAATTTCAATGTAAATCAAAGACAAATTTCGATTTAAATTAGTTCAAATTTAGAAATCTCGACTTTCTAGTAGAATAAGATTAAATAATACAATCCGCATCTCAAAATGTACAAAAACAATACAGAAAAACATTGATCTTTTTACAAGGCATTCTCCAGATTTAGGGAGAAATTAAAATACGATTTTATATTGTTTTTTTGTTTAAGTAGCATTCTAGAAAGATCCAGGTCAATTAGGACAATTACAGAATCAATAGTGAACCAGGCCGAGCCATAGTCAGATCTGGACGGATTCGAACCATCATCCTCTCAAATTCCACGAAGAAATTGAGCGCTCTCCTTGTTTGAGCTTACAGATCTATCTTTATGTAAAACTACTACTATCCTTTAGATTGTTGCTTGTGTCGGTTCGGAATGTTGCTAATTAAAAAATAATATGGTAGTTTACAAAATGAGTTTAGAGGAAAGATAGGTTTAATTTGTGTACAGATAAGGTCAGATAATATGTTGTTGAATAAGATAGATAATTGTAGAAGAGGTACAAGAAAACTGGATTTAGATAAAATTGTTTCGAAAAGTTTATTTTTAATTTTTAATTTATAATTTAATCATTAATTATCTCTTAATCTTGTGATTTAATCATTTAGCTCTACATTACTTGATTATTTATCTTTTTTCTTTAATTTGTGTTTAATTATTAAACTTATTCATTTTAATTATTTATTCTATTTATAATAACTGAATTAATTAGTTCCTTTAATTTATCTTATTCCTTTTAGTTATTTTATTCTGTTTTTTAAATTACTATATACTTCCATAATTTTCTTCATCTATATATCTCAGATAAGTCATTCTTGCGTAGTTGTGGGAAAAAAAATCATGGTGTGAATTGAAGAGTTCGAGAAGATAAACTATACAGTGAGAGTTTTAGAGTTAGTTTGAAAAAATATTTTGAATATTTAAAGAATGATTACAATTAGTAATCAAATGAATTATTAAAAATAAGTAGTTAGAAATAAAGAGGTACTATAAGTAGTTGCAAAAAAAAACTCTTTGAAGTTTTTCAAAAAATTAGTAAATCATCGGATACTTAAATCCTCTTTAAATTACCAAACAACCCTGAAGGGTTAAAAAAAAGCTAAAAATATAAGAAACAAAGTGATTAGGAATAATTAACTATTTGCTAAACGACCGAGAAAGTTCATAGATTAATTGAAAACTGAGTAAAGAAAAACATACATCGACCACAAGATTAAACACTATAAATGACAAAGATATGAAATTAGATCACAAGATTAAACACTATAAATGACAAAGATATAAAATTATTAGGAAGGTGAGAAGTCTTGCCTTCACCATCCGTAGTTGCTTCCCCATCCAACTTAACTCAGTAATGCTGAAAATTATGCTAAATCACATTGTAACATTTTGAACCTGAATTCGAGTAGCTAGTTCCTAGGGACAATGTGAAGCACTCCTGCAAACAATGTAAAATGCAATTAACATAAGGTGTCATATGAGGCTCTCCTTTATTTTGAATCAAAATAGAGTGTCATCAATCAATGTAAAATACAACTTTTATAATGTGCATTTTTATTAAGAATTGGTGTGCTATATACAATGATTAACATGATATCAATCATATAAATAACAACACTCCTAAACATAAAGAACATAGAATTCAATTGCATTGAAAAACATAGAGAACCGTACTCTATAAATTCAGTCCAAATGAAATTCTAGTCCATTTTTTCTACTAAACAGAGCATGTATCTCACAGTCTGATAGACATCCTTAAAAGTATCCGTAGGAAATCCAACAGGAGGCATGATAAGCGGCCTTAACAGGCAGTACAAATAAATATATCTCAAAATGTGATAACAAAGCAAGTAAAAGATTAAAACGACTCAATTGGACCTTAAAATCATCAGCCCCAAGTCGATAAGTCGATATCAGAGCAGTCTGCAAGGTCTTTCTTCGAACATCTTTCTCTGGATACATCTTTCTTCGAACTTGGTCGACAGCCATTGCTCAAAAGCTTGATATACAGCATCTATGACTTGCAATCTAGTTGTATAACCAAAATTCCCAATCGAATAGTAATAATAAATTATAATTATAAACTAAAAATGCTGAACCAATAGCTGTCTATACATACATACAAATACAAACAACTAGGAAACCTTACAAAACTTACAATGTTTTTTACACACTGCTATATATTGGAAGTTATGAAAAGATGACAAAACTACAGAACAGTTCCATCGAAAGTAGATAAATTGCAATGAACTCGAAGGTTGAAAAAATGAATGGAAGAGATAAACTGAATCAGCGTGATATAAAAAACTGACAATGCGAGAGGAGTCTACGCAAATTGCAAGCCGTAATATTGTGTAATTGCACTTAGGTTATCGGCTATAAACGAATAAATACATCACTATTGTATTTAGCCTTGTATTATCATTATTATATATCATACGAACCTAATAGGATGATTCTTTAACTTATCTTTTAGATGGCAATATTCAGAAAATCTTAGAAGATCTTCAAAAACAAATTGGTGTAGACCCTATAATCCCATATGATTATTTAACAGGTTATTAAGGCCAAGTTTGATGGGCATTTAACTTTTTGTTTTGAATGTTTTAAATTTAAGATTAATTTTATCCTAGAATGTTTCATCTTTGTATCTTTCCTACCATGTATGCAATTTTCCTTAAGAAAATATGTGAATGCTAACCAAATTTGAATACAAAAAACAAGCTTTTAAACTTCTCTCATCCAAAAAAAAAAAAAGAACAAGCTTTCAGAAGCTACTATTCTTTATTTCCAAATTTTGGTTAGTTTTCTAAAAAAGGTAGTTATTCAGTAAGAAAAAACATGTGTAATTGAGATAAGCTTAAAAAACTATGAAGTTAGGCCCTAAAAAATTTGGCAACCAAATTACTGTCTCGTGAGTTTATTACATATTTATATATCAATCCCAAATTGGTTTTGCTAACCATCAACCCATACAGACACCTCTATGTTGTAAAATAACCCGAGATTCATTTCATAGAAGTCTTGCAAACATTTCAAACCTGAATTGATGAAGAGATTCCATTAAAAAACAATTGGAAACCCAATTGGGAAGGTTTAAATACTTATTAGTAACCGGACAAGATTACAACAAAAAAACGCCGACAGGAAACTGAGGAAGTACTGTAATTTTTTCTATGGTATTTGAAATAAATTAAGAGATAAATAAATAATTAATCAACGTGCAATCCTAAATTAATATTGATTAATAGTTTAAGTTTTCCCAGTTTAACGGAAATAAAGTTACGTGGAAGAGAATTGATGTTAGAAAATACCTTGAGAAGACCGGAGAGAGAGCAAGAGCTAAACACAGGAGGCGAGGAAGAGACCCCGGGCAAATCCCGTGCGATCTCGCTCCTCGAAACGAAAACATTGATGATTTTATTAAATGGATTGACCTGCCAAGCAAGCGCACCTGTCATGGCAAAGGTCGGATGACAAAGATTCCATCAGGATTCATCCCGATTTCCTATAACATCCCGATCAAACCCCCCCTATTCCCGGTACCATCAACGTTCTTTAGTGACCAGCTCTCGATCCTTGGCTGTTGCGGCTCAAAACGGAGATCCGGAAGGTAAAATCCTAGATCTGGCGCCATAACCTCGATGCCTGATAGAATAAATCAGAGGACAACCTTTATCAAACAAATTAACGCCATAACCTCGTTCTCCAATCTCAAGAACAAGAAACAAAAAATAATCAAATCGAGGTTTGTACCGGCCAGAATCCGGATCAGCCACAAGAATCCGTCAAGAGAAATCGTATGAGACGATGACCAGAAAACAGATCCACATCTTCGGAAATCCACCAGTCCATGCTAGAGCCGCCGGCGACGGAAAAAGGAACAGAATAGATCGACGTTAAGAAATAGCAAGGGATCCTTGTGGAGGTCGCCGATGAAGAATGTAGGGTGAGGTTAAGCTTTATATGGAGAGGGTGGACGAGATGGACGGTTGAGATGTGATATAGTTGGAAAATATAAACGGCTGAGATAGAGCCACATGGAGAAATTATTATCGCTTATCTTGAGGAATAAATGCGGTGATATTTATTTTTCTAAAAAAAAAAAAAAAGCGGTGATATTTAGTTTTTAAAAAAAGAGATGCGAGAAAGGGTGGTTTCTTCGTGACTTCACGGCGTTTTGTAACATAGGGTCAAAAAAAAAAAAAAAAAAAATGGCAAAATGGGGAATTTTCCCAAAAGTAGTTGCAATCTGGGGGCATTGCGTGGCTCGCACCCACGCAAACCCCTTTTTTTTTAGGTCGCGTGGG
>JBBMEF010061355.1:0-11563 GCA_037832685.1 Sicyos baderoa | reverse complement strand
CCAGTTTGTAATTAGTTTGGGGAAAATTCCCCATTTTCCATTTTTTTTTTTTTTTTCTGACCCTATGTTACAAAAAAATCCAAACCACGTAGGATAGTTCTTTCACTAAAAAATATTCAAGTTAACTTTTGCCAGATGTGTCCCGAACAATTTCCTAAATATAAAATTCTTAATTCTTTTTTTCCCTGTGGTGATTTTAATTTTTTGCTTTTTATATATCTATTTACTTTAATGATGCATTGGAATAATGTCCAATCAAGTTTAATGCTCATCATTTCGAAGTCTTAACTTTCCCAGAAAATCTTCTTGTGGAATTATTACAATTGTGTTTTTCTTTTCTTTTGCGGTTGTAATAAATACTCTTTAAAAAAAAAACTTTTCTGCAACTCTATTTTTTCCATTTAAATCTCAACCTAACTAAATTGATATAAATATATATTTCGACTAAGAATTTATAGATTCTCATAAAAAAAAAAAGGGTTGAGATCAAAATTTTGAACCCAGATACTGAATGTAATAGACTCAATCTAAGCAATCTCATTAAATATATATATATAAAAATAAAAAATTAAGTTTATTTGGTTTTCATGTAAACTCCACACCACAACCCTTTTATTTTGTGTAATTTGATGAAATAGTATATTTGGAAGCTTTAGCAGAGCTGTTGATCTGATACATGAAATGGTATTTCCATTGGCAAAGTAACACCCTTTTTGTGGCATCATATTTTAAAAACATTTGCTCATAAACTATTGATCATTCAAAAGCTGAGACCAGCCACTCACAAAACACTATGCAGCATTGCAGATTGCAGATGCAGAAACAGAACTGTTTTTCTTTTTTTCTTTTTTTTTAATGATTTTATTGGACTTTGTGTTACAAAAGTCATTCCTTCCTTTGGATCCTAATTAAAACCCCATTTGAAAAAGAGAAAAATTCCTTCTTCCCCCAACACACTTGCACGCCTTCCAATTTAGTTCTTCTTCTCGAGTGCACCACATTTTCCGGATTATCATTTTTGACTCTGGGGATTAAAGGCAAGAATTAAGAATACAAACAAACAAAACCCTTTCTTTTTTCTGTTGCTTTTTCTTCTTTTGTCTTTTGGTCTTGGGATTGTAACATAATTCAATTCCCTTCATATATTCTTCCTTCAACTCACTTGCTTTTTTCTTCTTCACATTCTGCTGCTCATTTCTGTGGTAATTCATTCTAGGGTTTTGCTTTTTTCCACAGTTTTGAGGTATTTGTTTTTGCTTGTGGGTGTTCAAAATTTTCTGTTGTCTTTTAATTTGGGGCCTTTTCGTTTGATTTCTGTTATGTTTCTGCCTTGTTTCTTTGTATTTGATGCGAAAAACTATGCTGATTCTAGTTTAGAATTGTGGGTTGATCACAGTTTTTTCAAGCTGAATTGGGAAATTGAAACTGTTTGTTTGAAATTGGGGTTTCTGAGACTTTGCAGGTGGTTTAATGGCTTGCCCAGTTAAGAACTTGGCTGTTTCAGAGGAACAGAAGAAGGAATGTGTTGTGTCTAATGGGAAGAAAAATGAGGAAGTTGTTGGTGTTCTTGAGGTGTTTGTTCATCAAGCTAGAGACATTCATAACATATGCATTTACCACAAGCAAGATGTGTATGCTAGGCTTTCTTTCACAACAGATCCTGCAAACTCTGTGTCCACCAAAACCATCAATGGTGGTGGGAGGAATCCTGTTTTCAATGAGAGTGTTCGACTCGATGTTCGATCCATCGATACGTCCCTCAAATGCGAGATATGGATGCTGAGTAGGGTCAAGAATTATCTTCAAGATCAGTTGCTTGGTTTTGCTTTGATCCCTCTGACAGAAGTTGTTGTTGTCAGTGGAAAGTTAGAGAAAGAATTCTCTCTTTCGTCCACCGATTTGTTCCATTCTCCTTCCGGGTTCGTGCAGCTATCGCTTTTGTACGATGGAGCTTCCCCAGAGGTCATGGAGATTCCTGCTGTAACTACTGCGCCACTTGAAACAATTGCAAGGGTGGAGGATTCGGATTTAACCAAGTCACACCCGAGTGATTTGGACATGATCGAATTCCCAGATCCGAAGATTGCAAATGAAGATCAGATAATGGTGTCTGAGTACTTCAGTATCCCGTGTTCGAATTTGGATTCTGAATCTTCTAAGAACTTGGTCATTTCTGAGGATGAGAATCATGGTGTTCCTGAAGTTGAAAACTTTTCGATATCGAACAAGAAGTTGAGTGAAGCTTCAAAGATTAATTCTTCACCTAGTAGACTGTCAAATGATGTGGTTTCTTCACCATCGTTCCCTGCAAGCTCGGAGTCGTCGAAAGTTCCAGTCAGTTCAAAATCTACAACTCAAGAACAGGTTTCAGCACCAAATGCCACTATGGAGAAAGAACAAAACGGTGAGGTTAATGATTCCTCTCGTGAGACAGCAAGTGATACAATTACAAAGCCAGTAGTTTCTGTGGGCGTTGAGCCAGAGGACAAAGTGGTGCAACAGGACATTGTGGACATGTACATGAAAAGCATGCAACAATTCACAGAGTCATTGGCAAAGATGAAGCTTCCTTTGGATATTGATACTAATGGCCCTCCTAGTTCGGGTAGTTCGAGCTCCGATCCCAACTTACAATCGCCGAAAAACAGCGGTTCCCGTGTGTTCTACGGGAGTAGGGCGTTCTTCTGATCGAAATCATCACCCGCTGTGAGAAATATCAGGTGACATTAGGTTTTAGGATGAGAGTTATATAGTAAAAAAAAATGATGCTTTTAGTAGTATGGTTTCAGTTCTTTGTTTTCCCTTCACGCATTTTGGGTTTTTTTTTTCCTTCATGAAAGAGTTTTACAAACTGTGACTTGTAGCTTTGTTCCATCAATGTTGGTTATGAGTATTAGTCTGTATGATTTGAACTTTTGGTTATGAGCATTTTGGGTTTCAGATGGTAATGAAATCAAATTACATGAATGAGTATAGTATAGTAAGCTCAAACTAATGATGTAGTTAATCAACTAATTGGAATGGGAATGGGAATGGGAATGTGGGTCCCACAAGCACATGGCCATAGGGTGAAAAAGTTGGTGGGGGCCAAACCAAAAAAATAAAAGCAAGGTGTCTTTGTTGATTTCATATTACTAATTTAATTTGGGTCCAATTCCACTGTAATTGGACCCAGTGATCAATGTCCAACTTTTTATTTCAAATAATTGATATTGTGCTTTTCTTATCAAGTCTTGGTAAGGGTGGGAGCTGGATTTTCTTAGGTTGTTCTCAAGTATACTGTCCATGTCCATGAGATGAATTTAATTTAAGGTGGTCATCTATTTAAAAATTAATTTTCAAATTTTTTATGAATTTTCTTGACATCCACAAATGTTGTAGGGTAAGTAAGCTCTCCAGACATATATATATATATATAAAAGTTGTTCTCAAGTATATGATATTTTTTATCTTTCTAAATCTAAAATGTATAGGTTTCTAAAAAGACAAAAATGTTTGGGTTAATTGCAAATTTGTCATCACCCAAAAATTCGATAATTGTTTTTTTTTTAGTATAAGTTAGGGGTGGGGGATTACGAATACCAATTTCAAGGATCGAACGTGACGCTGGTATTCAATTGGTCTACAAACAAACAATGAAACCGTTGTACCCCTGACTCATTCGATAATTGTTTCAATTTGCATTTTAAAGATATACTGGTGATATTATTTTCTCTTTTTTTCCTACTTTTTTTTTTTGAAAATTTGTTTATATACTACCTATAATCAAGTATATCACTTATATACTTCTGATATATTTTATTTAGGCACATACTTTTTCAATGAAATTATATGAATAATATATCAATGCTTCATATTGAACCTATCATGCGTGATACTTAAAATATTGTTTATTAGGTATATTAGTGAAATCATATTCATACTATGGAGTGTATCAACAGTGTACCATTATATCGTATGTATCTAAAATGAAGTATATCACTGATAATACTATTAATACACTCTAGATTTGCCAAAAATTCCTGCTTTATTCAATTCAATTGCTTTCATTTTTCTTTGTTTCATCCCATTACCTCGAAACATTTGAACATTTGAAAATGTTGATTTAGAACTTGTGATACCGAAAGGGGTTAGTGGCCTCATGATTTCATTGTTTGCTGGAACGTCCCCTTCCCTCAACTTGTACTAAAAAAAAGAACTTAAGCTAGTAATAGACACACAATCCATAAATGTTACCTTCATTATCTTTCATTGACTTCGTATTTTTTTCAATACTACCTTTGCATGTATGTATTTAAAGTTGGGAAGAAACTTTTATTTCTTGGTCACTAGTTTTCTTTTGTTAATATATTGTTTCTGGTGGATACACTTGTAAATCAACTTTTTTGTACTAATATACTTCATTTTTATATATATCATTTCAATGATATTCCTAATGTGAAGTATATTAAGTAACATCATATATTGCATGATTTAGCCTTTGTTGAAAACTGGAAAATAAAAAGTGGAAGATAAATTTAATTTGGTTAGATCTAAAGCTGTGAATGTTTAATATATATAATTTTTTTAAAGTACAAATTGGATAAGATATTTTGATTTTAATTAAGAATCATGATTCCATCATTAGTTGCATTTTCATAAAGTATGATGAGACAAATTGCAACTAACTAATGAGACATATTGCAACTAACTGACGAGACATATTGCAACTATAGCTTTAAAAAAGTGTTAAAATACATTTTGATTCCTTCAACTTTTTTGAGTTGAAGTAACATTTTAGTCTTCAAATTTTAGTTTATATACCTTTTAAAATCATAACAATTTAATTTCTTATATGAGAAATTCGTGTTTATCTTGGAGGGCCTTTCCAGTTGAATTTGTGCATCAACTGCAAAAAATTTGTGCAATTATTACAAATTTTTCATAGAAGAAGACAAATCTATAAAAGGCTAGAATTTAATGAGATTTGAAAGACATTATTGAGAAAATTGTGTGCAGGTAAAATTTCGTAAAGACACCTGAACTAACAAATTATGTGTATGCATATAAAAGGGAAAAATTAGCGAAGAAGATGTTTTTATTTTATTTATTTATTTTTAAATAAAGAGAAGTGTATTAGTTATTGTTGTTAAATATAATTAATTTTTTGTAAATAAAATTGAATTACTAAAATAAAAAAAATAAAAAATTATATATTGATTTTTTTAATATATGTTTTAACCTTATTTTAGTCCATAAACTTTTATACTTCTTTTCATTTTGTTAACTAAGATTTGAAATCTTATCTTTAGTCCAAGCAAAAGTACAGTTTTAAGTTCTAATAGTATTTAAAAAAAAGAAAGGTTGGTGCTTTTATAAATAGAATGATAAAAAAAAGGCATGTGAGGAAGGAACTTGGTAAGGACCCATAAAAGCCAAATCAAAGAAAGAAGAAGCTGCCATTTTATCCATATATTGGTGTGTGTGTACATGTTTGATGAGTGAAGGAAGGAATGGGTGAGAGATTTTGCATCTTTGATATTACTTTGCAATGCAAACAGAAACAAAAACAAAGGAAAAGGACCACATGGCATTAAATTCTTGAGATGCAAAAGCCAAAAGCAAAGCATATCCTAATCTACAAGAAGGGATGAGAATCAAAATGGCCATACAAAATTGATAGCAAAACCTTCCCCCCAACTCAAACTCATTTCAAGAATCTTCACAAGAACAACTAACCAAATGATCAACTTCATTGATTCTCATAAACAATCTGAGTAACAAATGAATACCAGCAGAACAAAAGATATATGTATAAAAAAAGAGAGAGAAAAAAAACCCATCTGTTTTCTTATTTAATGATGATATTACTATTGCCATGCCCCACTAGATATGGGATGCATGATAAAAATAATTGGAAATCACTCTTCTAGAGCATCTATCTGCCAATCTGGTTTTACACCTCAATCAAATGCCAAGAAAAACAAGCCTAATGTTTGTCTTGTTAACGAAAAATGCAAATGCAAAAGAAAAATTACAATGCTCAATTTCGGTTGTCACCTTTCTTTTTGATCAAAGAACCGAGTCAACAGTTATGAGATCAGTGTTTCTTTTTTAGCTCATCAATTTAACGAGCGAGCGAGCAGTATAAAAATAACAAATCACGAATCCTTCTTCGTATATTTGATTCATTGCATTATATCCAACTCTAATCATGTTGGAAAATCCAAACAACAATCTTCTACGCAACAATTCCTGTTAACAACAACGAAATACCAGATGGTAAAAGTTTCAGGTCAATTCAAAGTCTATGCGGCAACAATTCTTGCCAGCCCCTTAACAACTAGATTTTAACTCAGTATTTAGTCGAAAACCAAATGTTTTGCAAGTTAATAAGTGTTTTAATAAAAGCTCATGTGCTACTTGCAATGCAGTTAGAAATTGTGATTGTAAAACAAAGCAAAGGCCAAAGGGTGTTACCTCTAGTTGAATGTCTACTTGAAACATCATAACCTGCAAGAAAATTCTCAGAACTTTTGGCTGGATCATCTGAAGCAAGGTTACCAAGACCATAACCAAAAGCCACAGAACCATCCAATTCAGGAGTGGTAGACTGCCATGTCGGATCATTATGAACTGCTTCATCAGGATACATCACTCTATACGACCTTTCATAACCATCGGTCGTTTCAGCAAATGTTTTCTTTCTTCCATAGCCTCCTATGAACCCAAAGCCATTGTCTCCAATTGCATAACCATTGCTGTTTCCGTAAGTATAGTCAGGAGCATTCCCTCCAACATGATTAGCAACAACAGCAGAACTCCAGTTATCATCGTTATTTCCATATGCCACTCTGAAGTTCCCCGCTCCTGAGCCAGAGAAAGTGCTAGGACCGGGAGGGTTCATGGCAGTGCTCATATTACCATTTCCCCAGACATTCCACGTACTCGAGCTTAAGGGAGAATCACCTCTTCCATTGTTCCCGTTGTAGCCAATCGGGGCAATGTACCTACTTGAATTGCCATTATAATAGGAATTCAACATTTGTTCCTGTGCTTGACTATTCATAATGTTCATAATCCTGCCATAGCCTTGCCTCAGCCCTTGCTCCAAATTCACACCCACTCCAGAATTAGCAGTTCCAAAATGAGGAACTCCGGTTCGACTGCTAACAATTGGACTCAACCTACCATCTGCCCGGGCTCCATAACCTCCCAGTGGAATCATATTATATCCTTGATTATAGTTGTTAAGAAAACCACTAGCCCTACTCGTACCGTGGTTATACCCTACAAGAGGGCTCCTGTTGGGCCCTGGGGTAAGCTCTTTCGGAATTGCTCTCTTCACCTCAACCATCTTTCCATTGAGCTCATGGAAGGTTTTATGCAGTACACGGTCGACTGCCTCCTCTGAGTCGTAAGTAATGAAGCCGAAACCCCTTGGCCTCTGGGTGCTGTGATCGTACATAACAACAACATCAGTGATTGTGCCAAATTGATCAAAATACTTCTGAAAGCCAGCCTCCGTAACCGTCGAAGCTAAACCTCCCACAAAAATCTTCTTCGTGCGTCCCGAGCTGGGAGAACCATGAATGCTACCACTGTTTCTGTTCAATATGTTTTGATCATCCTTTGGAACAGCCTTCTTAGCTTCAACCTGAAAATTTTAGAGCGACTACATTGATTTAACAAGAAAACAACTCCAAATCCGCACAAACCAGCGGAGAATTCAGGCATTCAAATGGTACAGATTGCATCCACAGAACACCATCACATCTAAATTTATGAAGAAACCGATTGAATTTTAGGAAAATCATGTAGGAAAGAAATGAGAGGTTAAAATGTATGATGAGAGAAAAAGAAAGAAAATCTGACAGTGCGGCCATCGATGACGTGCTTGTCCAAAATGACTGTTTCGGCAACGGCAGGATCTGCAAACACAACAAATCCAAAGCCACGAGCACGGCCGGTGGCGCGATCCCTCATGATCACAGCCTCCACCACTTCCCCATAGTTGCTGAAATACTCCCTAAGACGCTCTTCATCAGTATCCCACGAAATTCCCCCAATGAACAGCTTCCCAAGATCCGATTCCATCTTCTCGATCGCCAAACAGTCAATCACGCAACCAATTTCGATTTATTACAATTCTCAAAACACCCAGTTCAAGAAAACAATCATTTGATTCGAATTCGGACCGTATAACCCGATCCCGAGTCCCAAATCCGAAATTGAATCGAAAATGTGGATTCCGGTAAGCAGTAAGAAAAGGGCCGATTGTTAAGAGGGAATTCAGAGAGAATCCGACCGGTGATTCAGATTGAACCCAGAAGCAGGAGATGCTTGGTAATCAAGAAAAGGGATGATCCAAGCTCTCTCCTGAAAGCATCAAAAACAAAAATCAAAGAACAACAACAAAAATCAAAGAACAACAAAAAAAATTGGCATGCGAAGAAGGGAAGAGAAGAAACCCAGAAAAGGGTGAGAAGAATCAGAATCAGAAACAGAGATATGAAATCATGGTGGAAGAGGATTGAGATTACTAAGATCTAAGAAGAAGAAGAAGAAGAAGAAGAATAGAGATTAGTAAGAAAAACAGAGGATGCGATCATCCATCATCCGTGTGTGAGTTCTTTGGAATTGCCAGTTTCTCTTAAATAAAATCGAAAGAAAATGGAATTTCTTAGAGATGAAAGGAAACGTTGAAGGTGAGAGAGAAAGATAAAGACTGACAAATCCACTGCTGCAAGAATATTTGGAGGAGCCGAGGGACATGACAGAGGATTATCATTTTTTTAAATATATATATATTAATTTGTGACAACTATGTATATTGGTGTAATCAATATTATATTATAACTAAGAATCTTCATGTCCATGGTCCTCAATTCATTTATCCCTGTCCTTCCCATTTATTCTTTTTTTCTTTAAAATTAAAAAAAAAAAAAAAAAAAAAAATCCATTTATCCTTCATGTTTTATATTTTATTTTGTGTCATGAAAACAACTCAACTAAATCAAAGAAACAAAAATATACATATACATGAATGGAGTGGGCACACCTAATATAATTTAAATTAGTGTTTTTTTTTAATATTCCTATGTTAACATAGCTCCTCAAGATATTACTATATCCAGATTTATGCTTCAATCTATAAAGGAACGAGAGTAATTTTATATCTCTAATCAAATTTAAACTTTTATATTTATTTAATAATATTTAGAAGTCAACAATTCAAATCCGTAAGTTTTTAGTTATCGAGTCATACATTTAATCATCAACTCTTCTTTACAACTTTATTTTTTAATAATAATAAAAAAATCTCTAGTTTACAATTTAAATGTAATATAAAATTCTAAGAAAAAGAAATAATATTATGTAAACTATATTGAAAAAAAATTATATTTGCTATAAAAATTGTTAAGAATTATGTTTTGAAATTTTTGGTATGATGATATTTTATTTTTTGTTTTTTTCACAAGATTGAAGTTGTTTTTATTATCATCTAATCCACTCTGAATGTGGTGAGGATCTGTAAATCTCAATCCATATATCAATAAAAAAGAAAAAGAAAAAAAGAAGGTATATAGATCACACCCACAAGATAGCTTGAGATGAATGAAAAAAACTACGTCTTGATTCTTCTGTGTGGTATTCATTTTCGTTCGGCTCCTGAAATCACATTCCTAACTGTCTAATTTATATATCTCTCTCGGTGTTGGTAATTTCAAATTGATTGATAATGAAAAATGCCAAGTGTATATCAATGTGAGTTTGGCATTACGTGATTTGTAATTTTTCTTCACAAACTTGTAGTCACTCATGCATTGATAATGAAACTTGAAGGCCTATATTGTTTTGAGTGTGAAATTGTGAACATGACAAGAGAATGGTTGAATTTTGAGTTTTTTCTTTAGTTGATTTTCAGTTTGTTATTTAAAGTTCAGTTTGCTATTTAAAGTTCAAGCTTCTTCATATTTAAGTTTTGATAAGTTTATAGTTTTTAATGTTGTAAGTTATTTATATTAATTAGGTCTTTTATACTTATATATCAAGATGAATAATCATGGAAAAATGTTATATATACATTTTTGTTATAATACCATATTTTGTGATACAATTTTATCCTATATTTTTGTATGTGTCACTAATTTTCTCATTTTTTTAAAAAATTAATGTTCTCATTTCAATTGGCAACATATTCATCTTATTTTACTCTTTCATTTTTAAAAATAATATTGAGACTTTATTTTAATTTTTGCTTAAACAATTTTTCATTTCTTCTTTTATTTTTTCTCAACAAAATAAACAAACTTATGTTTGGTTGAACTAATAAAAATAATTTCAAAAGATTCAATTTAATCTAATTTAACTATAGTGCATAATTTTTTTTATAAAAAAAAGGGAAAAAAAATGTTGAATCACAAAGTTTAAATTTAGCATTAACATTTTTTTGTCCAATGATATATACCAAGGAGAACACACCTAAAACTTACCTTTAGGATTTAACCACGGACTCTTCTCATTATTTATTAATTCTGACTTCTGAGATAAAAGTTTTAATATTTCAAACTGTTATTATTGTTAAATTATAATTTTAGTTGGTATATTTGGATAGTGTCTATTTAATTTTTTTTCACTTATTTGTTGCCTCTTGAACTTTATTCTTGTTTTTAATTAATTATTGATATTACGTTATTAATTAAATATGAAGCGACATTTTTATAACAAAATTAGTTGACATAACACACTTATTAACATTGCCATTTATATGTCAACAGAGTAATAGCTCAACCGACATCGATACTCACCTAATGACTTAGAAATATTGAGTTCGAGTCTCTCCTACCCTAATTATTGTAATCTAAAAAAAAAAAAAAAAACATTGCCATTTATATTTCTAAAAAAAAAAAGAATGTTCCTGAAGGTTCGTGTGTGTGTCATACATTATTATTATGATAAAACTTTGCATCTACATATATGGGCTTTTAGATTGGACCATGACTTATACTTTTGAGCCTACACTAATGGGTCGTTCATAATAAAAAAACAAAAAAAGGCATTATTTAATTCAGTCCAACAAAGTGTTGGGTTGATTTGGTCTAGCCCATCAAAGTTGACTTTTTTATACATTTGTTTTTTGTTATATATTTTAAATTTTTGTTTTTAAAATTATTATTTTTGTTTTCTTGGATTTCCTTGAGCATAGGAATTTTTGGGAAGGTTTTGGGCGTAACGACATGGATTATTGTAATTTTTTATATTTAAAATAAATAAACTTGTTTTTTTGTATATAACTAAGAATTAAAAAAAAAAAAAATCATTCCTGAAGTATTGTAGATTGTAATTTATACAATGTAGCTAATATATATTTTCTAAATAATAAAAAAACATTTGAATATATTTAGTTTAGTTTTTTTTTTTAATTGATTTTCACAACTATAAATTTGTAGTTATAAAATGTTTTATATACAAGTTAATACTTAAAAAATAATTTTTGGATTATGAAACAACAAATTTTATAGTTTACCCATCTTTGTAGTTACTTTTTTATTGTTATTATTATTATTATTATTATTGATAT
>JBBMEF010061344.1:0-11565 GCA_037832685.1 Sicyos baderoa | reverse complement strand
TCATGGCTATTTATAGGCTAAGAGAATTAAACCTAAAAAGGAAACTAACATAATTACCATAAATGATTAATCCTAAACAAAGAAAACTATTATCATAAATGATTAAATCTACAAAAATGAAACTATTACCATAAATGATTAAACCTAAAAAAGAAAATATTACCATAAATGACCCTTTTGCCAAATATAACCTAAAACATTAAAAAACATTAAATGTTGGGTGATGTTCTAATCCATATCAATTCTCCATTTAAAATTATGCATTGTAATCTTTATAAGCTTCTTGAATTCTTCTTTTCTTGCTTCTTCTAATTGCTCCTTCATGTGAATATAATAAGTCGTTGGTTCGATTCGTATCACCGTTCCTGGCCGCCGACATGATCCACATCGTGTCGGCATAGGCGGAGTCTGAAGCCTGCTAGAGCGGGACCGACCCGTGGCGTAAGCCTACCACCGACGGATCTTAGCTTCAGGCCTATGATGGTTCAGGCTGACACAGTTAGGGTGTCGAGGGTCTCGCACCACTGTGATTCAGTGACACCGTTCCGAGTCCTTAGGCATGCGTACCTAGACCAGGGCAGTTTGCTCTAGACCCCAACATTTACCTAGTCTGCAACAGCATGCGGTGTGCGCGCAAGCTCATTATACGCCGAGAGGAGAGCTCCCTCGGGATCTTGAGTACAATACACCAATCCTTCCAGAGTTAGTAGTAGCCTGAGTTACAGACCGAGAATCAGAGATTTCTCGAGAGTTATTCTAGAGTTACGAGATGACTCAAAGGTGTAAGACCCCGATGGGCATCGAAGTAAGACCACGAGTTGGCATCATTCAGAGGTTGCCTTGACAACCCAAGTAAAGCAGTTTTGAGACTCTATGTTTATTGTTGGTTGCATGTATACTTGTATGCTAGATGATCGGTTTATTATACTGTACCTCGGTTGAAGATTCTTACTGAGTAAATTCGTTTACTCACCCTTATTTCTGTGGTTTTCCACCAGGTAACTTGGGACAATGACATGATGGCTGGGGGGAGGAGCTTGCTGATCATGAGAACCGTCATTTGAAAACTCTGAGTCGTTTATATTATTTATGAACCTTTATGCATGTAAACAGGGCACGAAGCCCTTAGGATGTTTTGAACATTGTTATGGATTTATTTGATATTGAACTTATGTTTTGGATTAAAATAAAGAATACTATGGCCAGGGTTATATTTTGAAATGCTTTTGGAACAGGTGCTTGGAAATAAGGACAAGTTCTTTTAACTGTAATTGTTTGATGAATGTTTTAAATGGTTAGATGTTTTCGTTTTCCGCATTTTTTAATATATATTTAAGGCATGCATTCGGGTTAAAAACCTAAGTTTATGACCATTTTGGGTCGGATCTTTACATCCCCTCCCCCAACTTGTACTAAAAAAAAAGAAAATTAGAAGGGCAGGGAGAAGAAAATATAAAAAGAAGAGATATTTGGAAGGTCAGAGATATCTGAGCCGTGAGCTTCTGCCACGTCAACATCCATTTTTCATTACCGTTTGTGAAAACTACGAATTGAACATTCATCCGTCCCTTATATAAAAGCCAATCCTCTTCCATTCTGTGTTTCATCTTCACACTCTGTTCGAACCGCGTGTTTACAGATAAGACTCAACTCTCACCAGGTTCGTCCAAAAACCCTAATTTCATAATCTCTGTGCCTTAATTCATTCTTCCAACTCATCTTATGCGCCGCCTTGTGTTTTGAATCGATTTTCTGCTATCATTCTTGATTTCTTTTCTCCGATGAAATTGCTTTGTTGCATGAACTGCTTAGTTCCGTTGACGATCGTGTTTTCCCTCGAGATTTGTTCGACTGTATTCTTCGATCCGCGAGTGAACTGAAATTTTGTATGATTTGAAGATTTTGTTGTTTTTCTGAGAGAGTATGTTCGTGTATGAATCTGCTTTGTTCTTTCATTCTCAGCTGCATTCTATTTTATCTGCTTCGGATTGAGGCGTTCATTGACCTCTTATATGTTTATGCTCATTGTTTTCTCATTTTTGCCACATCGAGAGGATTTTTTTTTTTTTTTTTTTTTTTTTTTTTGTAATGATGTATAGTTACATGCTTTTTGTTCTTAATCTGTGCATTAAGATACTTATGAAACTAAGTGATGGCGGAACATTATTGATATTCATTGGATAATAGTACGACGCTGTTGCGATTACGTATGTTATATAGACGAGCTCGGTTAATTTAATAAGAAACTACTCTACCAATTTGCATAAGAGATGATAGTAATAACAGTTTACAACGAGGTTAAGTGAGCTTAACACTACTTCAGTGATTGAGCTCTATGGAGAAAATGCCTTTTGTTTTTTTTTCTCTCTGTTTTTTTGGTCTGATCGAGTCCGACTTTGGACAATGTATTCATGAAACCGGTATGCCTAATTCTGACAATCATTTTCATGTCCAAGAAACTCTTTTCTTTTTATAGTTGAATTTTGACCATTAATTTTTTTTTCTAGATCAAAGATGGCGTCAGTTCATGTTACCATAACACCAGCTGTTGGTAAGAGTGGGAACCGTTCCTACCCTACGAAATCGCTTAATACTGCATTCTTGCCTGGGTTTGATGTGGTTGGTCGTGTTTCTGGTGTATGCAAGGACTTACACCCTTCATCTATTACCTTAGCTCCTAGAGCCACTTTAACCTTTGAACCACCAGAAACGAAAACGGAGAATGTCAAAAACAAGAAACATACAGTTGATCCTTCATCTCCTGACTTTTTGCCACTTCCTTCATTTGAACAATGTTTCCCCAAAAGCACAAAAGAACACAAGTGAGTGAAATGGAGTATTGTTTGTTTCGGAAAAACTAGATAGTTGATTGTCGTAAACTGATATCATATACATTTGCAATTATTGATGAATTTCTTACTATGCAGGGAAATTGTTCACGAAGAAACTGGGCATGTGCTCAATGTACCCTTTCGACGGGTTCATTTGTCTGGCGATGAACCAAACTTTGACAATTATGATACTAGTGGTCCTCAAAACATCAGCCCCTACATTGGTAAGATGATAACTTTCAACTCTTTCTTGAAAAAAACTCTTTTTTGCTATATTTGTATTGTAACATTTATTCGTTTTGTTTGATGTTTTTAATTGTTCGTGTACATGTGTACTCAATGTCTTATTTTTGCTAAAACTTTTTGGAGTCTGTCTTTGTTGCTTAGATATACATCTTTTATATTAAGTCTGCTGCATTAGAGGGCTATTTATTTTTTGCAATCCAATTCCTATACATGAATGCTTCCGGACTTGACTTCCATGATACATTAATGCAAAACTATAATGGTTTTTTTTTTTTTTTTTTGATAAGAAACGATATTTTCATAAATGAAAGATGAAATACAAAAAGATGGGGGCATTATTGAAAGCAATGCCAATTAGCAAATAAAAAACTAAGACAATAATTACAATGTGGATGGGATCTTTTACTCCAATATAATGCTAAGTGAGTGATAGAGTCCATAAGAGAGTAATGAGGAGCCTCCCTATCGTTAAAAATGATATCATTGCGTTTCATCCATATTATCCAAAAGGTGGCTGCAAGGAAGTTTTGCCACAAAACCTCAACATCAGCTTCATAGGGATGAGCATTCCATAAGTAGATAAGCATGTCAGAAGCTTTGTATGGAAGTGGGGTGCTCCACCCAAAACATGATAAAATCCATGCCCAACCCGAGTGTGCAAGGTTGCAACCACGAAATAGGTGCTCTTGATCTTCGACATTAAGTCTGCAGTTCACGCACCAGCTAGGAGAAAGGGCAGTATAGGGACACTTTTTCTGCACAATGTCATTGGTGTTAAGTCTACCATGACTACATTCCCATAGGAAAAACCACACCTTTTTAGGGTACTTTGCCTTCCAAAGAGATTGATAAAATGCTTTGTTAATCACAGGGTGAGAGGAACCTAGCTTTCTAGCTAATGAATTTGTAGAAAAATATCCACTGTTTTCCAACTATCCTCATTATGCGATGAAAGAGATAACGGTAAGAGCGCAGATAGTGAGGCCCATTCATCAATCTCAGTGTCGGTGAGGCTTCTTCTGAAATAAAGGTTCCATGAATCAACCAAGGGTATCCAATGATCCCTAACTGAGCCTTTTTTATAATTTTTGCTGTCGTGTCCTATCTGGTATACTGGTTAACTGTGTCTTTCAATTTAAATTGTTACTTACAATTATGAATTAACAATGTTATATAGGATTGCCTAAGCTTCGGAAGGACTGGGTTGATAGGAGGGAAAAATTAGGAACGCCAAGATACACACAGATGTACTATGCCAGGCAAGGAATTATAACCGAGGAAATGCTGTTTTGTGCCACTCGTGAGAAGCTCGACCCGGAGTTTGTGAGGTCAGAGGTTGCTCGCGGGCGGGCAATAATCCCTTCCAACAAGAAGCATTTGGAGTTGGAGCCCATGATTGTGGGTAGAAATTTCTTGGTCAAAGTAAATGCAAATATTGGAAACTCTGCTGTTGCAAGTTCGATTGAAGAAGAAGTTTATAAAGTTCAATGGGCGACCATGTGGGGAGCTGATACTGTCATGGACCTCTCTACTGGTCGCCACATACACGAGACTCGTGAGTGGATATTGCGCAACTCCGCGGTACCTGTAGGAACTGTTCCCATATATCAGGCTCTTGAAAAAGTGAATGGAATAGCTGAAAACCTCACCTGGGAGATTCTCAGGGAAACACTGATTGAACAAGCTGAGCAGGGTGTAGATTATTTCACTATTCATGCTGGGGTATTACTTCGATACATCCCTCTAACAGCAAAACGAATGACGGGAATTGTATCACGGGGAGGATCTATTCATGCAAAGTGGTGTTTGGCTCATCATAAGGAAAATTTTGCTTACGAACACTGGGATGATATACTTGACATCTGTAATCAGTATGATGTATCCCTATCGATTGGTGATGGGCTGAGACCTGGTTCAATTTATGATGCAAACGACACTGCTCAGTTTGCAGAGCTCTTAACTCAAGGCGAACTGACTCGTAGAGCATGGGAAAAAGATGTGCAGGTAGTGAATAAAAGTCTCTCTTGCTTACATACATGCACATGCTCACAATCACACCTAGGCATTTGAGAGCAAACCTATTTACTCCTAGTTGTATGAAAGAAAAAAAATCTCATCACCCTTTCAATTTCCCTTGCTTACAATTTATAATCTAGGGCACTTCTGTTAAGTAGCAGATTCTTTTTGTACAATTAGTTTCATAGGAATGTACATTAAAAATATGGAACTAAGATTCCCATTATTTCACGAACTAATAAATGCAATTTGAGTTTCAGGTAATGAATGAAGGACCTGGACATGTTCCAATGCATAAGATCCCTGAAAACATGCAAAAACAGCTTGAGTGGTGTAATGAAGCGCCTTTTTACACTCTTGGCCCTTTGACGACGGATGTGGCTCCTGGATATGACCACATTACCTCTGCCATTGGTGCTGCCAATATTGGGGCTCTTGGCACGGCCCTTCTCTGCTACGTTACACCGAAAGAGCACCTGGGGTTGCCAAATCGAGATGATGTGAAGGCTGGAGTAATTGCATATAAGATCGCGGCTCATGCAGCTGATCTAGCCAAACGTCATCCACATGCACAATCATGGGATGATGCACTTAGTAAGGCACGATTCGAGTTTCGATGGATGGATCAGTTTGCTTTGTCATTGGACCCTATGACTGCCATGTCCTTCCATGATGAAACCTTGCCATCAGAAGGTGCCAAGGTGGCCCACTTCTGCTCCATGTGTGGACCCAAGTTCTGTTCCATGAAGATAACTGAGGATGTGCGGAAGTATGCTGAAGAACACGGGTACGGGAATGTAGAGGAAGCTCTGCAGCAAGGGATGGATGCTATGAGTGCTGAGTTTTTGGCTGCAAGAAAAACCATTAGTGGTGAACAACATGGTGAAACTGGTGGAGAAATCTACTTGCCTGCAAGCTACTTGGACTCCCTAAAGAGGTGAAGGTTAGCAAACACAAAAACTTTTTGTCTTCTGATTTTAATGCTTGGTTTTCTAAGCATAGAACAAGAATTTAAAAAACCATATTTTCATTATAATTTTCAAATCCAACGCTTGAAAGGTAGAAGGGGTTATCATATTGGGTCTCTCATACATACCGAATAACCTTGACAACCTGTTCGACATAGTAATCAATTATCATCTTTGATTGTCTTGTCTAGATTTAACATCTTTGTAGGCTCCATGAAGATAATTAATAATTGCTAGAGCCTGCGGAATTAACTATTTTAATTTTTGGGTCTGATGATAATGGTGTAATAGTTAGTTACACATCTTTAACTGATGAAGATCCCCTAGTTAATAAGTTAGTAGTAAGGACTAAGGTTTTGCTGTCCTTTTTCTGAAAACGTTTCTTATGGAATGGATACTTTGAAGGACCATTGCCTGAACCAGATTTGGCTAAAACATGGAGTTTATGACTTTATTTTGAAAAGCGGAAAGTAATTGTTGAATTGTGTTAAATCACCAACCAACCCAAAAGCAACTTAAGCGGTGGGTTGAGATAAACTGATAAACTTAATTATATCAACTGATTGTTCCCTTCTACCATAAGTTCCACCAAGAGCAAGGAGAACCATTGCTTTCAGCTTATGGAAGTTACTTTGTTAATTCCTTTTGCTGGCACCCTTCTTACAATATATATATCAATATGCAGGAGCACTAGGGAAGAAGAAAGGGTTTGAAGTGTAGGAGACTAGTTGTCGATGATTGGATCGGATCAGACCGGAACAGAACATTGATGCCTGCTCGAGTTTCCTGATTGTGGCCTCGGAAGAGTACAAAGTTTAGCTTGTTTCTATTCTCTTTTATTGGCAGTATTTATAGTTTGTTTGCTTTGTTTCTATCTGTGTTGGAATTATATGAAAAAAAGTTATGGCTTTACTTGATGTTTTTGGTCATGTCCCTTTCGTCGTCTTTGTTTCGATTTGTATATTAACGAAGGAACGCACCGGGGGTGCCTCGACCAAGTTCTTAGCTGCTCGGCTGGGCTAGCTTGGTCAGGCTGAGATAGTCCCTTTGAACCTGAACAGGATAATGCCTGCGTAGGGAGCGTGCTATTTCTGTTTTTTTGGTTTTACAGGGACGGCGTTGCTGTGCTGCTGCTTGTGGCTGATCTATTTGAGCATACATTGAAATTGGTATTTCCCTAACCTGACCAAAACAATAAGAGCAACTGAAGCCTGGAAATTCCCATTTTTTCTATTTACCAAAACATTTGCAAGGTCATAACCCAAAAATGTAGATATCCATATTACTTCTTTACCCTTAGGTTAACCACTTTAAAACTGCTGACCTAAATCTTATTTGGATTACAAGATTATACTATTTTAATTCCTAAATTTTGAAGAAAAAAAATAAAAAAAATCATCTGGCTTAATTTGTTTTTCTTTGAATTCCTTTGGATTACAAGTGTTCGTAAAAAATGTATTGCTTATAATTAAATTTTGCAATAAAAAAAGAAAAAAATCCATTTCAGTTTGAATTTTTATAATATGATCTAGTTTAATTGGTTACGACATATTGTGATGTCTTACGGTTTTTGTTTATGTTTATGTTTAGTATAAATAGTCAAATATCGATTTTTGGGCTTGAACTCGTGACCGTGGAGTTGAAATAGATAAACATCGAACAAGATAACCCATGTCAATTACCTTCGTCGATGTCTTACGGGTAGACAAGGAAAATAAAAAAAAATAGTAACTTTTTTTTGGCTCAACGGAAAATTAATTGAAAGGATAGATTTAAATCATCGATTGGAGAGATTAATTCATCGATATTTTAAATCGTGGTGGACAAAAAAATCTTGAATAATCTGATTACAATGGGGTAGGAGATTTGAATCATGAATTCTAAATCATTGGGTGTACACCGAGCAACTGCTCATGTCGGCGAGTTTGATTGGTTTTTAGATTAGTCATTATTTACTTGTTTAATTTGACTTTATCTGAATTGAAAATAATATTATTAGTGTAAGATTAATTAATAACCTTATTTTAAGGGAATTTTTTATGTACAACAAAAATTGGCTAAAAAATTGTATATATAGTACAAAACTGAAAATAATTGTACATATACCAAAAAATTGAAACTAATCAAATGATTGAGTGTGATTAATTTCAATCGCTAGTTATTGATTGAACTCAATCAGTAGAGGTCAATCACTTAACAAACTGATTGAGTTCGATTGAGTTCAATTACTCAGAATTTTGGTATAAAATATTTTTTTGATAAAAATGTGTTATAATTTTAAAAGAGGGTCCTAAATTTGGTATACACAACAAATTTCATTAAGGAACACGTACTAGTAGGATAGTTAACGAAAGTTAGGTATACTATTATGTATTCTTTTTTTTACACATTTATTGCTATGAATTGAGATTTAGGGGGGTAAATAGATTAATAAATCCGAAAACTGTCTAACCAAAGTATAAAAATATGAAAATATGAGTTGAATTTAGTTGGATTCTTTTAATACTTGGACGAATCGGTGGATTGATTAATCTAAATGGTTTAAAAAATTCTTCTAATCTAATTTAACCTAATACAAGTCTAATTTAAAATAGTAATCTATGTCTTGTCCATTAAAGTATATTTCAATCAATAAGATGAAAAAGGAAATTTGATAATTCCTTTAAGAATTAATTTGGCTAATTGTCTGTTTTTTAATTTTAATTTAATTATTATTTCTTTTAGGAAGTTTTTTTTTTTTTTTTGAAAAGTTTTTGTTTTTTTTAGGAAGTTGATTGTAGAGTATAGTCCAAAATTTATATTAAATAAGGTGAGACTTTATTTTTTTTTTTTTTATTATGATTTGAAGTAATGAGTTTTGAAAAGAAATCTCATATTATTTATTTTAAACAAGGTGAGAGTTTAATTTCTATCATAGAAAGGTCATCAATGTGATGGTAACAATTCATGAAAATTTGATATTTATTATTACTTAGTCTAAGAATAGGTTGCTGTATAAGGTATACTACTTTTTCCTTAAAAAAAAAAAAAAAAAAAACTAAGTCATACAATAATATTTATCTCTATTTATTTTTATCGAACTAAATACTTATATAAACTTAATGAGTTCTGATATGATATTAAATAATATAAAATTTTATTTTAAAATTAATTTTCAAACTATTTAATGATGAATAGACTCATAAATGAAATGTTCTACTATTCTTAATGTAATATCTCCAACTTAATGGATGTGTTATTTCACCCAGCAGTGCTTGGATGAACACCAAGCAATCTCAGATGAACACGTGACAGTATTTTTAATTACTTTGTTTTGGAGTAATGCATTGGTAGTAGACACCCTAATTTCCCATAGGAGTTAAACAATACCTAACCACCAAACCTTCTTTATGTGGGCAATTAATTTAGATTATGCTTAACAAAACTATTGACTTTGTGATCCAACATCTTAATTTAAGCTTGAGATTTTTCTAACCTGTGATTTTAAACCACATATCCATATCTCATTCGTTTTTGTGATATACAGAAAAGAAAAGTAAATTGAAAGGGTTGGTGTTGGTTGATTTTATTGGTTTGGTGATAATCTAGTTTAATATTATGATTATGAATTCGATCATAGGTAGTACCTTGACCCCCTCCCCACTTTTGAAAAAAAAAGAGAAAAAAAATGTTCTTTATTGTGTGTAATGAATTCTCAATTAAGTTATGGAAATGTCTTTATTTTTTCTTTCTTGATACCAATCATAAATAAAATATGTATGTGAAACTATTCTTATACAGTTATACTAATTACAACTCAAGTTTAATTTATTAACACTAATGATAAGAAATGTTTCTTAAAGAAATGAGTTTCCAAAATTGAACTTTACTAACAAAAATAAAGACAGACAACTTTTCGAATTTAATTTGTCTCAAAATTCCTAACAACATTTATGAAGTCGACTAAAAAATAAGTTGAAATTATTTCAAAAAATAAAAAATAAGTTGAAATTATTTCAAAAAATAAAAAATAAGTTGAAATATTTGACTTATTCTGACGATTGGAGATTAAGGGTAGAGAGAAATAACTTATAAAACATAAGATTTGAATTACAATTTTTTTTATAATAGCTCAATTGGTTAAAAAGGGTTCTGGGGTGCAATAAGATGATGGGTTCAAATCTCATCGTAGCCACCTGACGAACCGAACCAATGTCCGATAAAAGATAAATTTATTGGAGAATCTCATAGTTTATAATTAAATTAAACAAAAACAATAAAAAATGAAAATCGGTTCGATTTTGTCGGTTTTTGATTTTCATTATCATCCTTAGTGCAGACAGTCACCAATATCAAAAAAAAAGAAGCAAGTAGACAATTTTTTTTATGGGATTTTTGAGGAATATACCAAATTGATAAAATATTTACAACACTAGGTAAATTTTAAAAAATTTAGCAATCATAGTTAAGTATACGGTATAAAGTAATACTTTGTATACTGAATAACTAATACATTATATAGTATGGTGAGTATTATTTATATTGTATATTTGACTATGGATGTAATTTTTTTTTTAATTTGCCTAAATCTGTAATTATTTTTGTAAAATTGGACTATCTAGTACAATTTCTCTTTTTTTATTATATATATATATATATATATATATCAATATTGTCAGATAATAACAATATCTTAATCAATATTAATAAATAAAACAATGGAAATTACTTGATAATTCCCTCAATTTCAATCATGTGTATGAGAAGTTTATTGTATGCTTTAAACTTTTAAAATTAGCTAATTTATTAGATATGAAATTGAAGTTTGTAATTATTAGAATCTTAAAACTTTAAATTTGTGTTCATTATACCCATAAATTTTAGAAAATGCACAAAATTTAAAATTTAAAACCAATTTAGACAAAATAAATTGAAAGCTGATCTATCTTTTTTTTTTTTTTGAAAGTTGATCCCGAGGAACATATTAAATACTTTATTGAATTGTTCATTTTAATCGGTGAATGTTTCATTTTAGTTCATATACTTCAGATTTATTCTATTTTAGTTTATGATTTTATTTTATTTTATTTTATTTTTTTTGAAAACTTTTCTATATAAATTTTAGAAAAGCTTAAAATTGACCAAGTTGAAAGACACGGTTTTCGTTTATCAAACAACGTGCAATAATTGAGCCTTATGGATTAATATGAGGAAAAAGATAATACATATACTAAACTTCACATTTCTCTACTACAATTGTAATATGTGAATTCCACATCACTCTATTAATCCTAGATTAGTTTTTGTAACTTGGGTTAATTAAGAGAATTAGTTTTAGCTAATTAAGAGTGGTGTATTTGTGCTAGTATATAAAGCATCTTAGGATTTCTTTATTCCTTGAGAGAGTAAGAGTGAAGAAACCCTAGCCCCTTTTGTTATGAGCCCTTATACATCAATGGCAACTATGATGGTGGAACGATCAAGATCGATCGTTCCATAACAGTGGAGTAGGGACGTTCCCGAAC
>JBBMEF010061333.1:0-11565 GCA_037832685.1 Sicyos baderoa | reverse complement strand
CACGCCCATGATTATGAAAACAATAATTTCTATAAGACCAGAGACTCCAAATGACAATAAGCACTTTATCCAGATCAATTCTGAGATACTTTTCTAAGTTCTCTTTCTTTTTTCAACCAACATTTCAACAAATTTTCTATCCATTTTTTTCTATTTTATTCGATTATGTTTACTCTTTTCACCTTTTGTTCTTCTATTTTATTCTTGTAATTTTTTGGCTTAAATTTTTGTCCATCACCAACACTTCAATAATAAACCTACATCATTCTTCATTGATATTCAACATATACTACCTTTCGAGTTTTTACTCAATTCAACCTAATTCATGTACATTCTTAGTTCATGATAACTTTATATTTCATTTTTTAACAATTTTCTTTTCTAAAACTTGCACTTCAAAAGAGATTTAACATTTACGAATTGTTTAATTTTGCAGTGTATTGACGAACCCGAGACCCAACCCAATCTAACCCGAAAATATAAGGGTTGGGTTTGGGTTGTATCTTAAATTGAGTTTAGGTTTTGTTAGAAAATTACCAACCCAAAATTTTGATCGAGTTGGGTTGAAAATTTCCATCAATCCAACCCAACCCAACCCAACCTATATTCACCCCTAATTCATTTCATTATTTTTAAATAACAACCACAAAAAAATTTATATAAAACCTAGAACTTCATTAATGACTACAAAAAAATAAGGTAGATGTCAAAAAGATTATATACCAAATGTAAGACATGCTATAATTGTGATTAAAATTAATCACCTACAACGAAAATAATTGATGCATGGTCCCTCCCGCCAATAAATTAGGTAACCGAGATGAAAGCCAACAACCACAATAACAAAACATGAACGATAACACGAACATCAATGGCTATAGAGTTCTTGAATCTTCTATACCCCACTTTTTCTAACTCAAATGATGCAGTTTTTTTAATGGAAGTGTAAAGACCCGAACGAATAAGCGGTCATAATCCTAGTCTTTACTACATGCATGCATTCAAAGCGGAAATAAAAGATAATTTTAAACATGAAAGACTTCCAGATCCCAAGAATAAACTTGCAATTAAAACATTTATTAAGCTTCCCTGGCCAGAGACATTTAAAATAGAAAACGATCTGCATTCTATAAATCAGAAAACACATGAAATCTAGAATATTCATAAAATCACCTAAGGGCTCCGTGCCTATCTACATGCAATGTAAACAGTTCAAACATAAATAAAGTATTTGGAGTTGACAATTCATTTAACATAAAAACAGCGAGTCATTCCCCATGATCAATCACCAGCTGCCTCCAACCATCAAGGAGCATGTCCATGATTACCTGTGGAAAACCACAAGGATAAGGGTGAGTATAATGCCAGATTACTCAGTAAGAATTCCTCAATCAGGGTACAATACATCTCAACAGACCATCTACAGGAATGCAAGCAACAATCAACTTTCAGAACACTAGGACCAACTATGGGTCCTTCGAGAATCTCTGATCTCGAACTAAGCTCTACAACTTACTTGACAAGGATACTGGGTGTACTAGTCTCAAGATCTCGAGGGAGCCTCCAGTCGGAGTATCAATAGCGTGCGCGCACACCACATGCTACTAAATCCAGGTAGCTGCTGGGTCTAGGGCAGCCTACTCTGGTCCAGGATCACATGCCCTAACGACTCAGAGTGTGTCACTAAACATAGGGATGCGAGACCTTGGCATCGAGCTATGTCAGCATGAACCACCACTAGCCTGGGGCTAGGTCCCGCTCGCAGCAGGCTTACACTACGAGACGGTCCCGCCCAAAGGCTGCAGACTTGGGTAGGTCAACACGATGTGAATCGAACTAACGAATGGGGATGAGACAAACCTCGTCATCCTCTCGGCCAGTGGGACAACTATAGGTCGTGCCCTCTCGCCCAAGTGCTGCGGACTGGGTATGCCACTTGCAGGTTAGCTAAACCGTGCTGGCGGTCAGGGGCGGAGAATACGTTCTCGCGCATCCCTGCCAATGGGCAAATTACTTTATGCCTCTCGCCCATAGATGACGACTCTCCTATACAAGGCTATATACTAAGATTTCATTCAACCAGATCATACATACAACAACATAAGCACAACCTAGCATGGTACAACAACAACAGAGACATACATGCTGAGCAGATCAATCAAGCATGCATCTAACATGTGGAAATGAATCAATAAACATGCCAGATAGAATATACAAGAAGCAACCTATCCACTAATCATGCATTCAGCAAATCATCACAAACAAACAAGTATTACTATTGAGAGTAGAGTCCACACAACCCCGGTAAGGAATTCTTACCTGGTATTGGCGAACTAACTCACACAAGAGCTACAAGTCACCACAAGAGCCTAACAATTATAAATAAGCAACAATCAATTTCTAAGTAAATAGCTAAAGGAAACAGCCTCTACAAGGCCTGGACAGCAGCGAATCGAACAAGCGAATGGCAGCAAAATGATACCGGAAGCGAAGGCGAAGGCACGGCTGGGCAGCAGCTCGTTCGTGATTGCTCGCGCGAACGAAGGCAGCGAACAGACGCTGGGCGTTGGGATGGTCGCGGATAGACGAAAGCGCGAGGCTCGGGTTCGTTGATGTGAAACTGCGGGGCGAAGGCGAACTGCTGCGGACAACACGGTCTGAGCGAACAAGGTCTGTTGCGATGCGTCTGGCCGCAACGAACAGTTGGCGAAGATGAACGAAATGAACTCGGACAACAACTGCAACTCGCGAAGAAGAGAACAACCCAACGAAACGAACTTAGAACTCAAGGCAGAACAACAAGGTAATCGCGAAAGCAAGAATGAACGAAGGGAGAAGAGCGAACGAACTGTACCTTGAAGAACCTCGGCGTGCAACGACGAAGAGGAACTGTGAGACGAAGAGCAGCAAAGACAGCAACTGGAACGGAAAAGGAAACACTCAACACAGAACCGAACAACCAACAACCATCCAACCCTCGGAACGTGAAGAAGAAGACTAACGCAGAACGAAACCCTTACCTCTGAAAGCCTGAGATGCGTGCGAATGTCAAGCAGCGGCGGCAAACTCGATGGAAGAAGGGATGCGACAGCACCTGATTTGTTCCACACAACAACCAACAAACCAGGTTTCAACAAAGCTTCTCGAACAGCAAAGAGAAGAAGAAGAAGGAGAAGAAGAAGAAGAATCACAAGCTTACCTCGAGGCCTTGGCGATTCGCGAGCGAAGGAGAAGAGCTTGAGGTTCTCTCAAGCGGCTGCCACAATGGATTGTGGAATGCGTGAGAATGAGAGGAAACCAATAAACCCTAATGATTAAAACCCTTCCTTTTTCTTTTCATTTTAATTTAAATTAAATCAAATAAACTCCACAAAGTCCTTGGTTCAAATCCCAAAGGTGTCACTTTTAATTCTTTTAATTTCTTAGCTTCCCAACAATTAGCTTCCTTCCAAGACCAAGGTTCGAATCCTAACGGTGGCACAAATTAAATCAATTCCCTTTAAATTACCCATCAAAACAAAATCTCCAAAACTCTAACCATGAACCTTAAATGTCGATTTAAATTCTCGGGCCGTTACAGGAAGAGTAAGTATAAGGACAAAAATGAAAAACAATGATACAAAGAGTTTTATGTGATTTTTTTTTCAATAAGATCTCTTAGAGATATTCTAGATATTATTTTTCACCAAAAAAAAAAAAGAAAAATCATTTATAATGTCTAAAATCTGAAAAATATTTAATTATTTATCTACTTTATTCTTAACTTTAATTAAGTGTCTAATTGCATATTTGGAGGACAGAAAGACATTTTTCATCTCCATTGTACCCCACCATATATAGTTTATTTTAATAAATTTCAAAATTTGAAATTTCCAATCCCTGATTTGGGGGACACCATGGTTTTAGGGGGGAAATACCTAATTTACGACATTTATTAAAAAAACAACCAATCGAATGAGCAACAAGATTCATAACCTCCATCAACATTCTATAGTAAAGAAGCAACCTGAGATTAAAATAAAAAACAAATCACTAGGACTAGCCGGAATCCTTCTCCGGCGAAGGTGGAGTTATGTACTCGTACGAATTTGAAGCAGTAGTATTTTTCACACAAGTAAAACATAATTGGAATGAAGTTCATGTCTTTCGTTGTTGCGTTCGACGAGGTTTGGAGCGCGACAAATGTGTATTCGAATGTCAAGATAGTATGTATTGATGTTGTTCACGAATCTATACGCTATCTCAAATTATAGATTCTATTTCGAAAGTGATCGGGTATGATGAAACGTCAAAGATTTATAACTTAGCTCTTTACAAGGACGACACTTAAAAAAAATGATGTTAGCACTAATCGAGGAAAGAGATTTCGAATGGATGCACAATGGATTTCATAATGTGTTGTATCTTGACTGGTGCATTCTAGCAGAATGCTCAATTGTACGTATTGATATGGAGGATTCGACTATTTTTGTTACAGAAAACAAAAACAAAAACTAGAGATTGATTTGATTTTAATTGCAAGGAGCATGAAATCAAACCGTGTAAAGGTATGCTCTAGCCTATTATTTCAATTTTAGCATTTCTATTCATATGCAAGTACGGTTAAGTACACAAGTACGACAACAATTTGGTTGCAATCCCTTATTTGGGGATACACCATGATTTTAGGAGGAGAAGATTTAATTTTCGGTGTTCATTAAAATAAAAAAAATAAAAAATAAACAAACGTCGACGATTTCTAGTTTAGCTCTTTATAAGGACGACATTAAAAAAAACATGATGTTAGTACTAACCGAGGAAAGAGATGTCGAATGAATGCACAATGAGTTTCATAATGGGTTGTATCTGCATTATGGCACAGCTATACGTATGAAGGAATTCACCTATTTTTTTTTAGAGAAAAAAAAAGCAAAAACTAGAGATTGGTTGAGTTTAAATTGCAAGAAGCATGAAGTCAAACTGTGTCTACTTTTGTTACCATTTAGCAAACAAATTATTATAACTAAAACAAAGCTTAGTCGAAAATTCATCGATTCTTTATTCATTAATATGATAGTTTAATTTGATATGGCCACGTTGGTGTTTGCTAGATTTCGTCGGGATACAAGTTATGAGCTAGGCGTGGGTGTGCAACCAATAGTAGTGGGTTTGGGAGGTGGTTTTCATAGGGCTGATTAGGAAAATCAATCTTAGTGGTTCCAGGCAATAAGTTCCATGAAAATCCTTGTAGCAGTCTAGCAAACAGCATCATTGTAATAGTTGTGCCCAGTGAGATACCGATACAACCTCTCCTTCCTCGAGAGAAACTAATGAAACGTTGGCTCGGCTCTTGTAATCCTAATTCAATTGTGGCATCGTCGAGATGACGGTCTGGGTTGAACTCCATTGGATTCTCCCACATACCTGGATTTCGACCGACTTCCATGCGACTTACAAGGATTCGACTACCCTTTGGAATGAAGTAACCAGCTACAGTAGTATCCGAGGTTGAAGCATGATGCACATTGAATGGGAAAAAGGGATGGAGCCGTATACATTCTCTGATAATAGCAGTGAGATATTTAAGCTGTGCGATGTCGGATTCTTGAACAAGCCTGTCTTTTCCAACTACC
The DNA here is from genome assembly GCA_037832685.1 of Sicyos baderoa. NCBI lineage: Eukaryota > Viridiplantae > Streptophyta > Magnoliopsida > Cucurbitales > Cucurbitaceae > Sicyos > Sicyos baderoa. Next base: position 5,953 of record JBBMEF010061333.1, on the reverse strand, counting down.
CTGTCTAATTCCTCAATTGCTTTTTTGTGAATTTCTGGTCTATTCATTAGCTCTAACAATGCCCATTCCGCTGCAAATGAAGGGTTGTCGATGGATGCCATTTGTAGCTCCTGACATTAGAAAAAATACATTAATCAAATTATCAATTTAAACTTGATTGAAAAACAACATACTATATATTTTCATTGAAAATGAATTCTCACCTGTATATTTGCTTGAATCTCTTTGATAGACATCAGAGGTTTCCCATTGTCATCTTTTAGTGTGATAAAAATATCAAGAATATCATTCACCTCTTTCTTCTTACCATCTTTCCATTGTTGTATTCTCTCATATATAATGGGATCGTCATGCCTTCTAACAACTTTCAAAGCTTGTTTTACAGCTTTTTGTTGTCCATCCAAATCAAACCACTTCAAACAAGGAATGAAATCTGATATCGAAAATGTATGAATATACTTGAGAATGGTTAGCAAGGCTTGAATGTGCGCTTCTTCTTCAAAAGTTGGCCCTTCGTCTTCGCGTCCGTCATTGTAATATTTCGTACTAAGTAGCATTCTCCTGATAAGGTTGCCACAATAATGTAGCGTTACGCTTCTCAAGTCTATCACCGCTCCTGCACCATTAGGTTGAGCAGTGGTAAGCTTGAAAATGTGGCGCACAAGAGCATCACTTTCCATGTTTCTGTGCCTAGACGTTTGTTGAAGCATTTTTGAATTAAGCACGTGAGAAACAAGCACTTTTCGTATTTTGTTCCATTGGTCTCCCGTTGGTGTCACACCCGTGGATAGATATCCATAAGTCACTATTTTACCAGTCACGGTGTCGGGTCGCGTTCCAAAATTTGAATCATGATTCTTTAAACATTCTAGAGCGAGTTCTTGAGAGGTCACTACGACCATATCTGTATTTCCGAGACGGAGGTATGCGATTTCAGTGTTGAGTTCCTTCATGACTCTATGAATCCATTCATGTGCAGGCCAGTGCCTCAACAATGCAAACAAAGACCCAACGAGAGGCCACGGTGTCGGGCCGGGTGGGAGAGGCAGATTTCGAACCGACCGGTTATTTTTCCGATAGGATTTGGAATATAAGATGACAGAAACAAGGGCAGCCATGAAAAGCATGATCAAGGCTTTGGTGATGGATATTGCAGAGTTTTGATTTGCCAATTGGCTGATGAACAAGAAAGCTTCCATTTTGGTATCTCTCACTTTCTTTCTCTCTATCACACTTATCAAAATGCATGCAGTGTAGTCTTAAGGTCACATTCCATGCGTATTTATATATTGGTGAATTAGAGATTGAGGTGTCAAAGACTTTTTAAAGCCTCTAAATATATTTTAATAAATGAAGAATGCCACCTCACCCCGAAAAAGGTTTTTGTTATATGATAAAATAATATATTCTTTTTTTTTAATAATATAATATATTTACTGAATCCCATATGAAATAATATTTATTATACTTATATAAAATCATTTGCTACCACCTACATTTCCATACACAAATCTAACAATATTGTTGAGGGCTAAATCTTACGTTATTGAATGATTTTTTTTTTTTTTTAAACTTTATAAGTAATAATATATTTATCAACTCAACTATCTTCATTTCTCTAATTTAACAATTTTTATTTTTAGTACTCTATAAGTAACAATATTGATTTTAACTTTATAAGTAACAATATTTTTTATAATTTAACAATATTAATTGAGACTTAGAAAGTTGTAACAACCATTTATTGAAGTGATTTAATACGATTTCTTTTGATATTAGGTCAAATTGAAAAAAAGGCTGAATTGAATATTTCAATTTGATTTGCAATATAACGAAACTAATATCTAATAGAGAATAAAAAATATATTATTTGAGTTTTATAGCTCGATTCTTCTTCGATTTAATTTATGATTTTTTTTCCTTATGTTCCACGGAATTGATTCTATTTTATAAATTTATTATTATTTCTATTATCCCTATTGGTTAGCATCGAAGAGAGAAAAAAATATATTATTCCTATAGAAACAGAGTAAATGCAAGCTATATATGTCAAGTGTAACTATCAATTGGTGAGAAATGAAGATGGTAAGAAATGTGTGATTCAGGTATGAAGAGGGCATGCATGCCATGTGTCCAAGCCCATCAATTATGGCATGTTAGGTTATAAAAAAAATGTTTTTGTTTGAATTTAAGAAAAATAATAATAAAATTACTTTTTTTGTGTGTCTCTTTTCTTGAATATAGTAGTACATTGAATTTGTGTAAAAAATAGTGATTGATGATTCATTAGGATTCTATATCATAGAAGGAATTTTGTTAGGTTGTGTCCAAACCCAACAATTATGGCATGCTAGGGTGGTTATAGCGTTTTTTGCCTTTTTTTCTGGAACTTTTTCTTTTTAACCAAATAATCGATTTTGTTTTTCAAACAAAAATTGTCCGGTTTTCGCATTGAATTCGTTTTACTAGGCTAGTTTATTTTGTTTTTAATAAACAAGAATTTTGTTGAAAATATCAACCATGAGTCATAGTTCTACAATATATATGTGTATTTATGATTAAAAAGAAAAAGATCATGATTCAAATCTATACTAAAAAAAAATAGCCCTTTAATGTCGGTTAAATTCGACATCAATGGATTTTATGTCGAATAAGCGCCTAATATCGAAGAAGCTAAAATAAAAGATCTTTCATAATGAGCCCTCTTTACTAACAAGCAGCCTAACATTGAAACTATTTGTCCTTGAAAGAGCCCAATATAAAAGGAGATCATCATAAAAGACTGTCTAATATTAAAACTATTCATCATGTAAGACTTGTATCATTTCTTGTCAGTTAGATGACAGACGTGTTTTGCTTGACATCAGACATGGCAAAGGCAAAAAATGTTCTATATCAATTTGATTTCTTTCGATATTAGGTCAAATTGAAATCAAATTGAATTGAACGGTTTAGTCTAATGTCTAATAGAGCACACAAAAATCGTTTGATCAGTTTTTTAGTTGGATTCCTCCTCGATTTAGTTTATGTTTTGTTCCCTACTTCACAAGGAATTCCTCCTATTTTACTAGCAAACCTTTATTTTGCTCCAAAATGACTATTTTTATTTTAGTAATTCAACGAACGCAAATATATTCACATATATAACAATAATCAAACATATTAAATGTAAGATATATTTATATTCAAGGTCATATTATTTCTTTGTTGGTGTTTTAATCAATAATTGAATCGACCAAAAAATTTTCATTTTCTTTTTTGCTAAGAAACAAACTAATCCCCAATTGATGACACCATGGAAGAGAGAAAGAAATATATTATTCCAATACAAGAGAGTGAATGCAAGCTATATATTTCAAGTGTATATTATTTATTGGTGAGAAATTTCAAGCTATATATTTCAAGTGTATATTATATATTCGTGAGAAATAAAGATTGAACGAATGAGTAATTCTTATATTTAAGAGTGCATGAATGCCAAATGTACAAGTCCAACAATTATGGCATGCTAGGGCTTATAAAAAAAATATATATATATCTAGTCTAAAAAAAACTTATTTTTTTTCGTTTCTTTTCTTGAATAAAGTTCTTCATTGAGATATTATGTAAAAACATTCATTCATGATAGAATGTATTTATATACATAGAAGGAATTTTGTTAGGGTTGTGTCCAAGTCCAGCAATTATGCATGCTCTCGGGGGGTTTTGCTTTTTGCCTTTTCTTTTTTGAACTTTTTCTTTAACAAAACAATCATTTTATTTTTCAATTAAAAAGAGTGTAGTTCACGTTGGATTCGTTTTACTTTTTTTTTTTTTTGATTCATGCATCCATTTTACTAGACTAGACTAGTTTATTTTCTTTGGTTTTTAAATAACAACAACAAGATTTTGAATCAAATAGGTTAGTAGCACAATGGTTTCATTGTCTCTTGGTCATCAAATATACATTGATGTCGCTAAGCTACTGCTTTCGTTGGCACGAGAAGAGTCATAGTTCAACAAACATATATATGTATATTCATGATAAAAAAAATATCATAGTTCAAATCCTTACGACTACTACAAAAAAGCCTTTAATGTCATGCAAAACCCGACATTGAAGGGTTTTTATATCGAACAAGTACTCGACATCAAAGAATGGACATAAAAGGTATTTTATGACGAGCGCTCTTTACTGACGCGCAACTCGACATTGAAATTATCGTCGTTGAAAGGCCAGTTACATAAAATGAGTCCATCATAAAAGACTAATCTGACATTAAAACTGTTTGTCATGAAAAACTTGCATTATTTCTCGTCACTTTGATGGCGTGCTTTGCTTGATGATAACTCTAAAAAATTGAGAGTTAAAGTAGGAATATATATATATATATATATATATATAATTTTATAAAAAAATTCTAATATTTAACTAGACTTGATATGAACTTTCTTTCCGTTATAACATAGTTTCGCTTAAACGAAACATCCTATGGTTTTCTAAGTAGGAGGCATTTTAGAGGTTTGGTTGTAGCAAAAGTGCTTGAATGGGTGCAAATGTATTGTGTTTAAAAGAATTGATATTTCTTAGTTTGTTTACTGCAATCCTGATGGAGCAAAGCGAAGCATAACGAAGCGAAGCAACACACTTCGTCATAACAAAGCCAACGAACCAAAACTCAACGAAGTAAACACCTTGATAGTGCTTCGCCCTAGCAAAGCCAACCCAGCAAAATAAGCGGTCCCAACTTGGACAACTTTTGTAGAGAACGATCGTGGAGAAGAAATGTCAGGTGGTCCCAAGTCGACAACGGTTCGTGCGAGCAGAAGTGTCAGCGGTCCCCAAAGACAAACTCCCACGCACTTAGAGGCTTTCGCTTGAAGGCCGAGTATAAAAGGAGTTCTTCCCCTCATTTGAAGATTGTCGCATTCGAGAGGTTTGCCAGTCGTAGTTTAGCTCCGTTATAGTTTTTCGACCACAATTTTCTTAGTTTTAGCCGTAGTTCATAGTTGTTCTTCATTTCCAGTTGTTTCAAAGTTTAGCTTAAGCATAGGAGTAGTGTAGTCGGAGTTGTAGAGTTCCGCCAGAGCCAAAGAAGAGTTGCAGAGATACAACTTCGACCAGGCTTTATCTTTACCTTGTTCGTCTTTTTATTGCTTTCTTTACGTTCGCCCTAGCATAACTTTGTAGTGAATGATTGCGTGATTGCGTGCAAGTGTACACGACCTGTAGTAAGGAATAAGTAAATTATCGTATGTCCACAGAGACTGTAATTTATCTAAGGTGGTGTTTAGAATTGAAATAAAAGACAGTAAACAATTGAGTTTTTGTATTAGATTGATGATATTGTTACTGAACACTAAGTAAATATGTAAAGACCCGACCAAAAAGTGGTCCTAAACTAGGTCTTTAACCAGCATGTATGGCTTTAAATATCATTTAATGTGGAAACTAAAGACAGTTAAAACTAAACATTTAAAACATTTAGCATTTATTTCATTTAGAAGAAACTGTTCCAAATACATTTCAAATAAGCCCCGGCCGGAGCGTTCAACTTCCAGGCAATCATTTAATTCTAAGAATAGTTAAATGCTCCTAAGGCTCTGTGCCCAACTACATGCTGAATAAAACAAACCAGACTATAATGACACAAGAGAGTGTCTACAGCGGTCCCCATGATCAAGCAACCTCCCCTAGCCATCTCGGTCGCAGTCCCAAGTTACCTGGTGGAAAACCACAGAGTAAGGTTGAGTAAATAAGTTTACTCAGTAAGAATCTCCAACCGGGGTACAGTACGATTGTAAAGACCCGACCCAAATACGGTCATAAACCTAGGCCTTTACTACATGCATGACTTTAAAAATGCAGAACATAAAGCGGAATGGACATCAAGTAGTTCAATTTAAAATTAAAACAGTTAAGTCAACTAGTTCCTAAAACCTGTCCCTGTTTCCAGCAACCTGTTTCAAGACA
>JBBMEF010061323.1:0-11568 GCA_037832685.1 Sicyos baderoa | reverse complement strand
TTCCACTCTTTTTGCAGTGGTGTGCTCTCCCCCCCCCCCCCCCCCCCCCCCAAAAAAAAAAACTTATTGAAAGTTCAAATTAATAGATGTCAATTATAAAATATTTTAAAAAAAATCTTATAATCAAAATAGAGCTGGATAGAATTTGACAGCTACCATTAATTTTTTAACTTAAACTTTAAGAGATATAATTATATAAATAATTATAATGGATATCGTAATTGTTGAATTATGGAAAGGAGAGATTCGAACTTATAATTTCATAGTTACCAGGTCGTACAAGATATCAGTAAAACTATACTACTTTTCGTTCTTTTAATTACGTGCATGATATAAACTAAAGTTGGAGAATTTTTGTAATGGGGATTTCACTAGAGAATTAATTTATTTTGCATTTTAAAAATAATTAAATCCATGAGTCCTTTTCCACCACAACTTCATTATTTTTATTAACTATTTGTTAAAAACAATCATGATTATTTTGAAAACTTTTATTTATTTATTTAAGAAACATGAAAATTTTACTGAAAAAAATGTAAGAAAAAACAATATTTTTCAAAATATGTTATGAAATTGATCGATCACCAATCGTGACGAAGACAAAAAAACAGATAAAAAAAGAGAAGAGTAGAAATCAACATACAAATTTACATGGTTCACTAATGTTGTGTTAATTAATCCACAAGCGGAGAGGAAGAACGAATTTATTAGGAAGAGCGTCGAAATTACAAAGTTTACACAAAACTAATGAAAGTCATAAACAACTAGAGTTTAATTTCAAACTTATATATGTACCCTTATTAGACTATAATTACAGATGCGTAAACTAAACATATGCGGAAAACTTACACATAAGTCTACCAATTTAGGAATAGCGAAAAGATTAAATCTTTTAAAAGTAAATTGAAAATAATGATATTTCGTCATAGAAATTTTGAAGAGATGATCATTTCTTTTCATTTATATAAGTGCTACGAATGGGTTAAAAATAGTCGATTTTGAGAATTATGTCGTTGTAAACATTTTTGTATTTTTAAATAAATACGGAAATGTACTAACATGAAAAAATATTCGTAAACTACATATAAATACATCTTAAAGATGATTAAAAGAAATCTCTAATGAAAAGTTATCAACTTTTTAAATGGAAAGTTATATTATTTAAAAGTAAAAAATAACAAAAGTGATGTCAAACTGATAACATCAAACACTGGGGTTTAGCATTAGGTTGTCTACTTGTTTTGGAAAATTGAGAAGAAAAAAAAAAAAAAAAAACAATATTTATTTATTATATATATTTTTTTTTTATGAATTGCAGAAATAAATGAAATGTGAATGCCAATTATCTCTGCATGTCACCAAACCCTAAATATTCTCTTGTCTCCCCACTCACCATCCTCTCTCAATTTTTGCAATCTCTTTACTTTTCTAATTTCCACTGTTTTTTCCCTTCTCCCTAGACTATTTATATATATTAATTCAATAATATTATTTGTGGATATTTGAACTTGTACATTTTAATTATTAAATCATGCATCATATTTATTTTGAAATATTTTAACTTTTTTTAAACAATGATCATAGGAGCCATAAGCTTTATTACTACCAAGAAAAGTTAGACATATGTTAATTGAGTTGGATTCTTATGAATTTTTGGTTGCTTATTTGGTTAACATTCTATTCCACAATTTATAGATATTACATTTTTCTTTTTTTCAAATTTAAAAAATAAAAAATCAAGTCCTCGCGTATGCATATCACATATATTTGTCTTTATTTTTACACTATTCTTTCTTCAATTATTGAAAACAACTTAGGAATTTCAGACGCCTACGTACGAAAAAAAAAAACAAATCCAACTCAATTATATATTATATTAGTATAATTTTAAGAACAAAAAAAAAAAGCATAAAGAACAATAGCTCAGTGAAATAGTATAACTATTTTGCGTGCACTTATGAAGTTTACGTAATTTTCTCCATAAAAAAATGGTAATGCAAGTCAATAAGATTTTAATTTATTTATTGATAGGTGTGTTTGGATTATCAAATACAAATTTTCAACTTTATGAGTAAATTACTAACCTAGGATATTTTTTATGAATTTTTTTGAAACAGAATTAACTAAATAGATTGGTGGTACGATTATCTTGTTTATTGATAATTCATTTCAATTATTTATTCTTGAAAGTTGGTATTTTATTTTTATATTATTTGCGAGAACTCAAATTTACTCTTTAAACTTTTCACAAAGACTAAATTATTTAGTTAATGTGATAATTTGCTTGCTCATCTTTTTAAAATAATATTACTAATTTTTTGGCTATTAACAAGTTAATTGAAAACTATCAACAAATTAATGTGAGAACAAATTGATGTGAGGTTATTAACGAATTTATTGAATTTATTGGTAAAATAATTAGATTTATTAGCTAAAAACTTATTGAAGTGCGAGTATTTTAGTCATTTTATTATGCCGCACCATATATGAAATATTCATTAAAAAAAAAAGTATATTGATGGTTTTTTTTTTGTTTTTTTTTTTTTTTTTTTTTTTTTGTTATACATGTAAAACTCCCATGAAATGTGCTATATATATCATAACAATAAATAATAATAAACATAGAATCAATTAATTACATAATCAAGTAAATTAGTATGTTATGATAGTGTAGAGTTGGAAACATTTATGCATCAAAAGCACCCAAAAAAGGTCAATATGTTTCCATCAATACATATAAATAAGGAATTTAGGCCCCGTTTGATAACCATTTGGTTTTTTGTTTTTGGTTTTTGAAATTTAAGCCTATGACACCCATCTTACCATATATTTTCTCTTACTTGGATGTCTATCTCTCACCCATATTTGGAGAAACCAAAACAAAATTTGAAAAAAAAAAAAAAAAATAGCTTCTAAAAATTTGTTTTTATTTTTAAAAGTTGGTTAGTATTCACCTACTTTCTTAAGGGAAGATGAATATATTGGAGGAATTATGGAACACAATGTAGGAAATTTGAATGAGAATAGCCTTAAATTTCAAAAATCAAAAACAAAAAACCAAATGGTTATCAAACGGGGCCTTAGTTTTTTGTTTTTTGTTTTTTGTTTTTGAAATTTAAGTCTATTTTCACTCAAGATTACTATCATGTCTTCCACCCTTCCTACAATTTATCCATCTTTCCTTAAGAAAGTAGAAGGATACTAGCCAACTTTTAGAAATAAAAACAAACTTTTGAAAGCTACTTTTTTTTTTTTTTTTAAAGTTGGTTAGTATTCTCCTACTTTCTTAAGGAAAGTTGGTTAGAAGACATTGTAGTAAATTTAAGTGGGAATAGACTTAAATTTCAAAAACCAAAAATAAAAAACCAAATAATTATCAAACGGGGCCTTGAAAAGTGTAAACCGTTTCTACAAATTCACAATCACAAACGACCGAACTTGGCTCATGAGTGTTTAAAGAACACTTTTTTACATCCAAAGTTCCTCTTTTTGAGTATATCATTATTCTAATCATTAATGACACATTAATCCCTTTTCGAATGTGTGTTTTCAAAAAACGTTTTTTTGCTATTGTAAAAATGTTTTTCTTGAATGGTAAATTATAGTTGTTCTTAAACTTTGATGGAGGATAAGATTTAGTTTATAATGATTTCAAAATCTATAATTCACTCTATTTGGTTTGGAAAAAGTTAAAATTTAATCATGGCCAATTAAATAAGTGAAAATTAGTTATTTTGGGTCAATAACGAAGTTAAATAATTGATTGAAAAAAATATATGTATTGTTGGCATTAAGTAAAATTTCTTCCATCAAATGATTTTCTTGGTTATTTATCACCGCCATACGCGCCAATTTGTGGGCAATGAGTTTACTTCTTCCGCACCATGAGAATGAGACGAATGACAACCTCTTTGTCGCAGTCCACACCTCTTCTACGATCCTCCCCAATTGAACGACTTAGATTCTCTTTTTGAAGGAGTTTGAAAATTCGTAATGCATTTGTCTCAATCTCGACTCTCCTAAAGTCTAGATCCACTGCAAGCTCCACGTCTTTCACGAATAGCCATAACCTCAACAATCTTAATATTTAAAATTCTTACAATAGGCTTCAAAAGAAAAACATAACCTCTCCAAAATGATTTTTTACAATTATCTCAAACTCACACCTCATTTCTTAGACACGACAACATCTGTATTTATTTCGTAATTTAAGCAGTTCATAAATTTTAATTATTTTGTATTGCTTCAGAAACATTGAAACGAGTAGCAAAACTTACCTCTAGTCTTTTTCAAGTCTTGTAAATAGTAGTGGCAAAAATCCCAGTCTATGGATGCAGAATGTTGTGCCTTAGTTGATTAACCCAACCATAGGTTTAATATTGCCAAATTTCTTCTAATCCATGAGTTCTTCCAATCTGGACAGGAATAATTTCAAAAAACCATAGTTGAGCTTATTGTTCTTGTTTGCCAGTAAAGAATAAGCATTTCATTAATCATTCTCATCTTTCTCAAACACTATACTCATTTAATGTAATCTATCATCCCTATCTTTTTTTCACCCATCTTCTTTGTTTATTTTTATTTTCTTGCCTAATAGATTTTAGAGTTCAACTAGAACTTTGATCATCTTGGATAAATTTGTCAATCTGAATTTAGCTAAACAATAAATATACCATATTAAGGTACGTTCATTTTCCTTCACAGATTGACAACACTGTCTAATTTTAGATATACACTATCATCTAGTATTTTAGAACCACTGTACTGTTTTTTGTCTATATATTTTAGTTATCATGTTCATACTATGTAAACCAGCTCATAAATCATTTCAATTCTAAAATATACAATTATACCTCATTGTATATTTGCCACAATACTACCACACGGTATATGATTCGCAATACATACTATATAGGTTTTAAACTACAACATTATACCACTTTGTATAGGTTTTAGTAAACACGTGTATACCACAATTTAAACCACACTCTATATTCTTCGCAACACTCGATATTTCCCTACAGTAATAGTATCAACCTTTATGTGATCGTCCTCATAACTAGATTTTATCAGCAATCTTGCAAAAAAATTAAAATTGAACCTAAACCTTAACAAAACTCTCATATCCTATATACTTCCAACCAAAACCGTAATTGAACCCTCCTACCATACATACTTCCGACCACTTCGACCATACATGCATCAACCTAATGTGCAGAAATTACGAACAATCGACCCCCTAATCTTCCATGCACTACTTTTTTCACAAAATTTTCAACCTAATGTGCAGAAACTATGAACAATCGACCCCCAATCTTCTGATCGAGAATCCCCAAATCCTACATTGTCGAACCGGAACCCTAAATGTCCAATAATATGAAATCGAAAACGTACCATACACTTTTGGAAGTCCACGAATGCACCACTTCCTCTCCAACCTTCAAATTCCGGTACGCTCGACAGCAAAAACTCACTGTATTGGTCGGACGGTACCCTCGAATACGAATTCCATGGTAGCAGCAGAAAAAAATTGGGAGAATTGGTAGAGCAGGAGATTTGAGAAGATGAAGTATCTGAAACTTCCCTTGAACGTCTTCTCACAAAACGATTGTCTCCAAAAAAATCTCCCACAAATTTGGGCAAATATTATGGAACGTGGACATTTAAAAATCTCTCTCAAATTTAGGCGAATATTATGGAATACTTCCCATCTAAATGGAAACTTCCAATCAAATGGGTAAATAGGTAAATCTCCTATTTTCAATATTTAAAATTATAAAAAGAAAATGTAATCTTGCAAATACTTTCCTAGTTCCCTAATTTTACAATTAGTTTTCTAATATAGTCTAGATATGCTAAAAAGCTCTTTTAAATTTTAACTACATAAAATGGTATTTTATTTTATTTTCATTATGAAAATATATGTATTTTTAACTGATATTGAAGCTTTTTTTTTATTATTATCGAAAAAAAAAACGAAAAAAAGCCTTTTTTTTTTATGAGTACAACTGATATTGAAGTTAGTTTTGATACAACAAATATAGTTAAAAATCAAAACTTTTCATCCTATGCCTACTTTGAAATTAAAATAAGAAAAGTAAAAAATGGTAAATATAAAAAGAAAAAAAGAAAAGACAGCATGGACGTGCGTGGAAAGTGGGACCCAGGAGGGGGTGGGGTTTTGCATGGACGTGCGGAGCTGTGGGCCCCACCGAAACCTGACTGCGCGTGCAAAGCCGGACTTCATGGGGGGGTCTCCCTTGGTGGGCCCCTTCACGTACTTCTTCTTTTTTTTTTCTTTTTTTTCTTTTTAATTTTTATTTATCAAATAATTAAAATAATGAATTATACGGTTGTAATGATTAAGTTAATTTAATAATTCCAAACAATGCAACGCAATGCCGCTGCGTTTTTACCAAATTATTATTTTATTCCCAACTCTTTTTTGTCATTATTCAGTTATTCATAATCTCTTTTTTTCTTTTCTTTTTTTTTACAAAATTGATGATATATCTTGTCTGTCTCAACTCATCTCAGTATATACCAAATACTGATTTTCTGTACTTCACACATTAAATTCTTCCAAATTTATACTCAACCAAACACCCTCTCTTCCCAACAAAATGTAACCACACAATTTTTTTTTTTTTTTTTTTTTTTTAATGAATACAAATTTTAAATTTTGTGAGGTAATACTATTTAGTTCCTATATTGTTGTAATGTAATGTCTCGTAGTATTGAAACGTTGTTTCAGAAATTAATCTCCACAATTACGACCAATTTTAAGCGTGTCCCATTGAGATGTGTTTGGATAGAAGTTTTTTTTTTTTTTTTAATCATTTTTCTTCTTCTTCTAACGAAGGAAACCATGAATCTACATTTCAAATAAAATAAGAACTAAATACTCATTTTCAATATCAAACTTGTGACTGTACATTTAAATTAAAATACAGTCCATCAAACAAGCTAACACGCTAACGATCTTTTTAATGAATAGATAATTTGTTAGTGTTAGCTCAATAAAGAGTTAAAGATATAGAATATCTCTAAAAATATAAATAAAACTCTATATATTCATAAATAATCCAAGTAAGAATTTATCTCTCATAAACTCCTCTTATCCACCGCTCTTCATTTAAAATTACAACCAAAAAAAAAAAAAAAAAAAAAAAAAAAAAAATCCAAACGCGTAGACTCCTCATAACTTAGCAAGACAAAGAGCATTGTCTTAATCAATTTTAATAGACGAGACTTATCTCAAATTCTAACATTCTTATTCTAATTTTAATTTTGACAATAGTTTATATATAAAATATTTCAACTAATTATTTTCAATAAATTTAATAGTTAGACTTCAATTAATGTCATTTAATAGTTTTCTCAGTTTAATTAGATTAAAATCATACTTTATTTGAGTAAAGCCATCAATTTATAGGATGGAACGTCACGAGTCAGTGAAATATTCATTTTGTTATATTTGTTTATATGTATAATTTTGATATCCATAACAAAATAATAATAATATTTTTTTATTATTCATAAAAAATCTCCTAATATAACTGGTCACACTACACTTGGTTGATTTTTTTTTTATACAACAAGGATGGGTTTTATTTTTTTTGAAGAGACAAGGATGGTTAGTTATTTAATATAGAAATGATTGTTAATGTACATGTTTGAGATAAAATATTACAAATTTAAATTAGAGCTAACTTTAACGTGCTCTTTTAAACTTTAACGTATTTTGAATGTATAGTAAAAAGTAGAATGTTGTGTATCACAATTAAATAGAGGGAAATTTGCATGTATATTATAATAAGCTAAAAAATTGCATAAATAGTAAAATAATGAAAATATTTACAAATATAACAAAATTAGATTTATAGACTCCATTAATAGTGTCTGATAGACTCCATCAATAGTGTTTGATAGAGTCTATCAAAAAAAAGTTGCTTTATTTACAATATTTTTAAAAAGTTAGTATAATTCTAATGTAGAATAGAAAATTTGTTATAGAGTACAAATTCCTTTAAATAAATAGCAAAAATATAGAATGTTATGTATATTACAATAAATCAATATCTATAATAATCTAAAATGTTAGCCCAACTATAATTGATATATATTTTTGATTTGAAAATTATAGATTTGAATCTCAACCGAAATCTTATTAATAAATTATTTTTAGAGTTGCAACCAAATTTAAGTTGGTGACTATTTTTTCAATGAAGTCGAATTGGTAAGCCGATCGATGACGAAGAATTGATTCAAACAAAAAATAAGGCCCATGAATAGGTTGAATGCACCTAGTTTTGAAATTTGGATCCATGTTGAAATCAATTTGGGCCTACACACATTCATCCAAATTCTTTCAAAACAAAACTGATGGAAAGTCTATATGGTTATACCATTAAACTTAATAATCAAAAGATTATAAATTTAAAAATTCTTGGTCTTCAAATATTGTTCGATTAAAAAACATCATTCATTACCTTTCTCTCGAACTAAATTCTTTGAATATCCATAATTTTATATTTCAAATAGTATAATATTGTTCACTTTCAAACTAATTGCTAATTTCACAATAAAATACCTTGTATCTATCCTCTTTTAAATAACAATTTTTTTTTTCAATATTAATGATAGCTCTCAAGTAGAGCATAATTAAAACTGCATTATTCTGCATTATTATTTAGATCTAGGAAAAGATGAGTGCGAAGAGAACAATAATGAGCTGAAATATAGAATTCTGCATGCATACATATTTTAGTATCACATTTACAATTAGAATGGAAAACGCACTAAATGATCGCATTTTGCATGATTATGCGAGAAAGAGAATCATGAAGCTGAAACGCACGGATGGAAACAAGCACGCACGATAAACTTGCTGACATGGCAGTTGCCTCCGAGAATTAACATCGACAAGGAAACAATCCAGATAATAAAATTAGCCATTATCACGATATCAATCAGAGCAATTAGAGGAAGCAAATCACAAGATTATATTTATGATGATTTTCCAGCTCGATCCGACTTGCCGACCAAGTAACTTTCACACTTTAAATATCCAGACGAAGGTCGAAGTCGGGTGAGCTGACCGGATGGCCGACTAATTGAAGGGTTAGGCCGAATCTTAGGAGGAAGCACCGGTTGTGTTGCGGAAGCAGATGACAAGGGTACTGTGCACTTTACATTCGCATCAATTCTAACTTTTATTGTTTTACTTAGGAGTAGTTATAGTAGATAGACAATTGTGCATGAATAAAATCGGCTGGTTTAACTTGTACTTTGTTTTAAAGCTATGGTTGTGTTATAGGAGTATTTATTTTGCTTACATGAATAGTTGCTTATTAGGTCTGAATGTTAATTACACTTACACTACTGTGTTTTATTTATACTCATGCGTCGTCTTAATTGTTATTTAGGGAGTTAGGGAATAACCTCACTACTACTTGCGCTGCCTAGATCTCAGATGAAGTTTCGATGCGGAAGCACGTTCTTCACAAACCATTGACATACGGAAGCATTTAATCGTATAAGAAGCAAAAGTTGCGTTAGCTAGCCTCACGCCTAATAACTTCTAGGATTGTTAGTAGATTTTTACTCACTGCATTGCATCTTTATTTTATGTAGTTTAAAAATTAATATCAAACTCTTTTCAAAACCAAAAAATTTCTCTTTTATTTCTTTTGACTCTGTTCTGTAAAGTGTAAATCTAGACATCAATCTCTGTGGGATCGATATAAATAAATACTTTTCACTTACTGCACTCTCAACTACGTATACTTGTGTAATGTTGTGATTACGAATTGATGAATTTTAATCAATAAAATATAATCATTCTATAATTTAGATATTTACCACTATACTGTATCGTGATGCGCGGTCAATTAACATCTTTACAAAAGTGTTCAGATTATCACTGAATGAGTCTATGGCGCAATTGTTTCATTATTTGGTTGTAAACTAGATCAACATCGACATCACAGGTTTGATCCCAAGAATCGATATTTGAGATTGAAAAAAAACTATAATCTCTATCAACGAGAGTAATAGCTCTACAAGTATAAATATGTGTTCATATCTTCTACTTTCGTTCCCATAATTTTTTGGTAAACAAATATGTAAGGTAAATGATTCAATCCATTGTCGTCTCATGTTTAAGAATTAATTTTTCCTATGAATTTTTTGACATCCAAATGTTGTAAGGTTTGGCCGTATGTTTCATGATAATAGTCTGGGTGTGACCCAGATAATCATGGTTATAAACAGATTAAGAAGATGCAAATTGAGCTTATTAGCTTGGTAGATGATGTAATTGAATATGTTGTTACCTAATCTTAATTTTAGTCTGTTCACTCATCTAAAAATGAATTTTACACAATTCTTTTTATCGTAAATATTATAATAAAGTCGGAGTTAAAACAAATTTAATCAAGCTATAATTGTCATAAATCATACATTAGATTTGTGTTTGAATATCTGTTTATTGTACTAAAAAAATGATGTTGTAAAATTATATAGTTTTTTCTTTTTTGAAATACTCCACTACACATATATTTTGTTCCTATGATATCATTGACTGCCACAAAAATTTCATCCATTTTCAATATTTTTATTTATAAAAGTACTTGTGGAATTTTTGTGGCATTTTGTCCATTACCAAACATTTAAGTTGACCGGAACAATCTTAAATACTTTAAAAAAGAAAATCTATTTGGAACATGAAGGCTGACCGTTGACTGACTCGTACGGCCCAATCTTATTCACAAATACAGCGATTTGTTTATTATTATTATTAATTTTATTTCAGGATAAAGTAAGATTTTTTTTATTTTGTTTGATAGGGCCTCTGAATTAACAGCTTTCATCTTTCTAGCTCCTCTCTATTTTCAGCTCCAGCCTGTGGGCTTCTTGGTCAGATATCAAATTGTGAGTCGCGCTTGAGTCAACCAAAGTACTCTTAGCCAACGGAAAAGGGGATCGAAATCTATAACCTCATAATTACTAGGTCGTGTAGAACTATGCTATTTTTGACAAGATTTTAGTATCTTCGAGCCTTGTTTTTATTTTTATTTTTAAAGTTGTTTCATTTTAAGTTGATAAATTTTCCATTCTTTTATTTTTAGGAAAATATAAATTTTCCATTCTTTTATTTTTAGGAAAATATAAATTTTCGAACATTAGTTTTAATTCATAAACTTAAAAAATATGTAAAATTGGTTCTTATTGAAAAATTATTTTTCACTTTTTTATGGAAAATAAATTATCATACTATCTTAAAGTGTGGCTTAAGTGAAAAATCATTTTTGGACGGATTTACCCATTTAGTTACACTGAAAATTACAAACATGTCACCTATTTAAATGTGTTTTAATTAGGGAATTTGCTCTCAATAGCACATTTTTTACTCTTCATTACAATTGTAGAACTTTTTTTAAAATAATTTCATCTATAGCACATTTTGCCCAAAATTCCTATTCAATCATCATTACACTTCAATCGGTTCAACTGGTAGACTTTTGACTTCTATCAGTTCAAGTGATAAACTTCATCAGTTCAACT
>JBBMEF010061312.1:0-11569 GCA_037832685.1 Sicyos baderoa | reverse complement strand
TTTCGTGGGGATGGGGAATAATTTTGTTAGCGGGGATGGGGACGGGGAGGGCATTCCCCGGCCCCGCCCCGCCCCGTAGACATCTCTAGCTCTAACCCTAATTACGCAATGTGATGGATGGGCCTAAAATAACGTGCTCGAAAGGAATGAATCGGGTCGAATCAGGTTTACCCTACCCGACATTAACCTTGCTCGACCCGACTCGACCAGAAGTCGAGTCTGACCCTTCTTTGCCAAGCCTGAGGGTGGGTCTGGTGGCGTTGCTCGCTGAGCTTTGGCGCAGGCGCCTTTAGCGTGGGCTCGTGCCTCTGCTCGTGGGCTTGAGCCTCTCTGCTTGGGCTCGGCCTTCTTCGCCTGGGGGCTTGAGCCTTTTGCGTTGGTCACACCTTTCGCAAGGATTGTGACCTCCGTATGAACTCGGAACTTTGTCTCATCATTTTTCAAGAAAAAAAAAAGAGTAAAAATCATGGATTGAAAAAATTCCTACTATCTGAAAATTGTCACATTTACTTGGAATATTCTTCTTCTGATCCAAATTATTAAAAATAAAATTCTCTTCGAAATAAAGTTCTAATATTTTTATATTTTTAAAAATATAAAATGACATTTAATTAACTAGATTTTGGTAGAAAGGAAACTTAACTAGAGTTTGTATATCAAATGTAAAGTATTTTTAGTTCGGCAATAATTAAGGTCAATGATTCAAATTTATAATCTTTTAGTTGATCAAATTTAAATTATTTTCTAAAACTAAAGGCATATATTCATTTTATAGTACTAAGGGGTGATTGGATTCTGGAGTTTGGGAGAGGAGAAGAAAGGAAGAAGAAGTAGAGAGAAAATGGAGTAATTTGAAATGATAAAGTATTTGTTTAAAACTTGATATTTTGGAGAGAAGATGTTAGAAATTTTTAGGGGATTTGTGTTTTGAAAAGAAATGTTGGATTTTTCTTTTTTGAAATTGGTGTCTAAGAAAGATTTTTTTTTATATTATTTTATATTAATTTTATTGTAATATAGTTTGATTTGAAATTTGATAAGATTAAATATGTTTGATGAGATGTGAGGAGGAGTTGAGAGAGATTATTATATACAAAAAAAAAACATGGGGTTAGGATAATTTCCTCTCCTCTCCTCTCTTGACCACTAAATCCAACACCCCTTAAGAGTATACGATCACTTTCTACTTCTTTTATGAATCACATACTAGTAGTCTTCATAGCAATCTCAAAAAATTATATGAATATCGATTTTAAAAATCAAAAATATCGGTTTGATTGTCGATTTGATACAAAACCGACAAAAATCGAACTAAAGTTACCCCAAATTAAAGTCGTGATAACTCACCAACCAGATACCTATGCTATTATTTAGGGCAGTCTAATTAAAGTGATAGAGCTAGGTTGCATATAGTGTGTGGAAAGAAGAACAAAAGACAAAGTGGGTTTAAAGAAAGAACAAATTCCATTTTAAATCCACTTTTTGTAGAATAATTCCCTTCAAATCTTTGAAGCAACACTGTTTTTGCTTTTCCTAACGTAACGTAAATGTCAAATCCATAAAAGAAAAAAGAATACAAGCTTTATAACTAGAAGAAGAAAAGGAAAAAAAAGCATAAAATAACAATAATAAAAACATTGCATGCAAATGGTTACACAACCCCAAAAATGAACGTTCAAATGGAAATGTTCAAGGCGACCAAGAAGCCGTACGCGGCGGTGATGAAAGAAGAATGGAAGAAGGTAGCCGAGGAGTTCGAGGACGACGAGGTGAAGCCGACGTTCCCGATGACGAGCAACGGGGACACGGCGCTGCACATGGCGGTGTACAGCGGGGACTCGGAGCCGACGAGAACATTGTTGGCGAGGAGAATGGAGATAGAAGAAGAAGAGTTTTGGAAGAACAACGTTGGAAACACGCCGTTGCATGAAGCCGCAACCGTGGGGAACTTAGACGCCGTTAAGCTCTTGGTTGAGTTCAGAGGGGAGGATCTGTTGGGGAGGAACCTTGATGGGGAAACGCCGTTATATAGGGCCGTTAAGTATGGCCAATTTCAGATCGTTCAGTATATTTTGGATGAGTGTGAGGATTATGTTTCGCGATCGGCGATGAATTGGACGGCTCAGATTGATGATACTCCCATCATTCATGCCGCCATTGAAAGCGAGAATTTTGGTTTGTGTTTTATTATTTATAATTAGCCTAAATATTCATGTCTTTTTAATTGTAGTGAATCGTCCAATTTTTCAAAATAATTACAGATCTAAATAAATTTAAAAAAATTGCATCCATAGTCAACTATAAGGTATAAATAATACTTATCATATTGTATTCTTTATTAATTATTCGGTATAAAAAGTGTTACTTTTATATCGTATATTTGATTGTGGTTGCTAAATTTTTTAAAATTTGTCTAGTGTTGTAAATATTTTATCAAATTGATCTATTACGGCAAAAACCCTAGATTAAATTAATTTTCTTTCTATTTTTCTACAAAATATATATATATATATATATATATTTTAACTTTTTTTTAACTTTTTTCATACAATTGTATTTGAACTCTCAACCAAACTTTTAATAATAAAACTAAGTTTTTTTTGTTTTTTGAAAAGTTACTATTCTTAATTTTCAAAACAGTGAGCTTTTTTTACTTTCTCAAAACATGACTTGATTTTAAAATAATATAGGGAAAAAAATAGAGCAAAAAAGTGAAATTTATATATATAAGTATATATTATAAGTTTAATTTTCAAAAATTAAAAAGAAATGATTACCAAATGTGATGGTCTTAATTTTTATTATTGAAAAGTAAAAGTTATTTTCTCTTCATTTTTTTGCGATAAATTTTATCCTTTGTTAAAAATATCTTTGAATTTATTAATAAATTTTCAAAACAAAATAAGTTTTTGAAGTTTAAATTTTTTATTTTAGAATTTTAGTTTCATTTTTAAAGTATAAGTAGATAAAAAAGGAAGAGAAGCACTAGATATAAATAATATTTATATGCTTAATTAAAAAAAGAATCAAATTCGATAAATATTGGTTTTTTTATTTCAAAATAAAAATAATAATTGTTTTTTTTTTTGTTTTTTGTCTTTTTAAAATTAAAAATGTTTTCTATTCATTTCTCTACCATAGTTATTGTGATCTTTCATTTCACATGTTTTATATTTATTTTATTATTATTATTATTATTCAGAATGTGACTCGTACAAAATAGATAACAAAAAAAAAAAAAACCATAGAAAGTTAAGTTATAATAATAAAAAACAAAAATTAAAATAATTATGAAAGTTGATGATCCATGTTATTTACAGATGTGGTTTTAAAGTTGGTGGAATTTGACAAATCGTTGTTGGAGATGAAGGATTTAAATGGTCAGACGGGTCTTTATGTGCTAGCCAATATGCCACACGTTTTCCACACTGAAAACTATATGAAATTACGAGACCGAATTGTCTATTCTTGTAAGAATATTCTCCCTCGTCACGTATAATACTTCACTTATGTCGATTGAATTATTGTTGTGACTAATTATTTACGTTTTCAATCGGAATTATATATTTGACTTTAATCTTACATAAAAGTGCATGGTTTACTTATGAAAATTTAAACACCATTTAATAATCATTTTTTTGTTTGTTTTTTTCTTTTTGAAATTTATGCTTTTTTTTTTTTTTTTTTTTTTTTTAATTTTGGTATTTACATTACATCTATATTTTTTTAAGTTAAATTAAAATTTGAAAGAAAAAAAATAACTTTCAAAAATTATTTTGATTTTTAAAATTTTATTAGAATTGACGAACTTTCTCAAACGAACATGAAAATTCTTTGTAAGGAATTGAGTGAAAATATAAACTTAAAATTCAAAAAACGAACAAATCGCGTTTGATAATCATTTAAGTCCTGTTTATTGATTATTTGGTTTTTCGTTTTTGGTTTTTGAAATTTAAGACTATAATAACTATCTTACCCTATGTTTTTTCTTACTGCAATATCTACCTCTCACCTATATTTGTAGAAATCAAACCAAAATTTGAAAACAAAAAAAAAGTAGCTTCCAAAAGTTTGTTTTTGTTTTTAAAAGTTGGTTAGTATTCACCTACTTTCTTACGAAAATATAGATATATTGTAGGAATAGTGAAACACATCGTAGGAAATTTTAGTGAGAATAGACTTAAATTTCAAAAATTAAAAACCAAATGGTTACCAAACGGCACCTTAGTTTTTTATTTTTTAAATTTATATTTAATTTTACTCAAATTTTCTATCATATGTTCTAACTTTTCATAAGAAAGTATATAGATACTAACCAAATTTTAAAAATTAAAATAATCTTTTTGAAGGTTTTTTTATTTTTTTTAATTTAAATTTTTGGTTTGGTGTTCAAAAATATATAGAAGAAGTAGATATCCATGTAAAAAAAAAAGATATGGTGAAGTAATTATCGTAAGTTTAAATTTCAAAAACAAAATAATTAAGTTTAAATTTCAAAAATATATAGAAGAAATAGATATCCATGTAGAAATTGAAGTCTATTTTTCTTTGTTGATCGAAGAATAATGAAGCTGGCGAAACTTCGTTTTCAATATTCTATGTATTATTTCTGTTCTAATCAGTAATCAAATTGCTCATAATTATTATATTTTCTTTTCCTTTTTTTTTTTTTTCTGATCACAGTGCTTCCACGCGGAGAAAATATTTACAAATTTAATTTTTCAAATTTTCGGTCTTTCGATAACTATGACTTCAAAAGTTACCGTACGAAAAACAAGAACAACGAAGATCTAGAAGCAGGATTTAACCCTAAATGCAATCATCCTTCAAATTGCTGTAAGTTTTTTTTTTTTTTTCTAATTGAGATCTTTAAAATTATTAGTTAAGTAATGGTATGACATAATTTTTTCAATTAGAGGGTGTTTGTTTGTCGAATCCATGGAAAAATTTAAATGAACATCTACTATTTACTCTTTAAAAAATTACATTCAAACGAGTTTTTTTTTGTACATACTCAAAAGAATTCTTCATTTTTAATATTAAAAATAACTTTTCATTTCTAACTACTCATTTCTAATCATTTATTTATAACTATTCAAAATAACTCCTTATTTCTAATCACTCAGCTTTAATTTTTCAAAATAACTCATTTTTAACCGCTTATTTTTTAACTACTCAAAATAATTACTCATTTTAAATTTTCAACCAAATTAATTATTGATTCTAACCAGGGATTGTTTCTAAATGGCAGGGCTCCATTTTGGACGCGGTTTGAAGTGCTTGTTTTGGAGATTCATTTTTCTAGGTCCTCATCTCTCACACTCTTTTTCCCTTACACTAACGAAAAATTATTTAATTAATTAGTAATTGTAATTGTTGATGTAGATTCAATAATAATGTTCATGCCTTTAATAATTAATGGATATAAACTCAACATATTTCTCTCTATATATACCATGGTAAAAAAAAAAAAACTACAACAACTCAGATGGTGAGAGATTTAAACCTATGACATCTTGATTGTTGAATGTACATTGATGTCATCGAAGCATGGCTCTTTTTGGCTTTATTTCTCTAGTTTTAAAATTCACGCTTGTGTTCCTTGCAATTTCTTAACTCTAATTTTCACATTTTTTCTAGAGACATTTAAATACTTAGTAAAATTCTGCAAATAAATATAAATATATATATATATATATAATTTATTTTTACTTTTCAAAATTGCTTGGTTTTAGAGGAAATTAAGATAACAAAGCAATTTAATATATATATATATATATATATATAATTAACTAATTAACTTAGTGGTGAAAAATCAAATTGGATAACTCTTTTACCTTATATAGTATTTTTCTTTTAATTTAATAATTTAAGAGTTTGAATCGAGCTAAAGAATTAAACAAGAATAAGACAAAATAGAGAATACATGATTTTATCATCCAACACCATTCTAAAAAATCAGATTAAAAAAAATTGTAAGATACATACTTTTACATGAGAGGGAAAGAAAATAAAGTTCTTCATTAAAAGAGATAGAAACTACATCATAATCTTTGAACATGAAAGCCTGATTTGCTATGCCCTCTCAAGTTTTGTACTTACTATTCAATATTCGACCCTATAACCTCAGGTTATTAGATCGTAGAAGATACTAGTAGAACTATGCTCTTATTGGAAGATTTAAATTCTATTAATCATGAGCATATTTATATTCATAGTTTATTTAGATAGGTTGGTAAATAGTTTGTTAAATTAATGTTGAGATGTGTATACACAGGGTGGCCATGGTGGAGAAAGTTATACAAGGAAAAGCAGAAATATGAACAAGTTCTAAGAATCACAAAGATGTTAGCCGAAATAGATCACTCATGGTTCCAGGCATCGCAAAAACCAGAGAACACCCGAGTGCTTTCGGTTAATAGACTTCGACAACCAAGAGACAAGAAATTAGCAGAGGACAAGAATATCAAATACGAGGACCACCACGAGACGTCGCTGCTACGAGCTGCCGCGAAGGGAATACTCGAGGTGGTCACCATGATCGTCGAAGCCCACCCGCAGGCCATTGACTATGTCACAACACGACACAGAAACATTCTCCACGTCGCGATCGCCAACCGACAACAAAACATCTTCGATTGGATTAAGGATAGACCAATCATCATGTCCAAACTGGCCAAGAGAATCGACGCCATGGGGTTCAATGTCCTGCACCAGGTCGGAATCACTGAGTTCGTCCATCAAGCCACCCACGGTCCCGCCTTACAGCTCCAACAGGAGCTCATGTGGTTCGAGCGCGTCAAAAATGCGGTCCCAACCAATTACAAAATGCACCATAGCAAGTCCGATTGGAAACCCTATGAGTTCTTTATTGAAACTCATAATCAAATGCTTGAGAATGGCAAGGAATGGCTTAAGAAAACGTCCGAGTCCTGCTCTGCGGTTGCGGTTCTCATTGCAACCGTTGTCTTCGCGGCTGCCTTCACCGTCCCCGGTGGCCTCAACAGCAAAACAGGCTCCCCTGTCCTCCTCTCTGAACCCATTTACATGTTGTTCACTGTCATGGACATCATCGCCCTCACCACGTCTCTCGCCTCGGTGGTTATGTTTCTCTCGATCTTGACGTCGTCTTTTAGGATGTCGGATTTTAGGCACATACTGCCGATCAAATTGTCGCTGGGATTTCAATTCTTGTTCTTCTCTGTAGCGAGCACGATGATGGCATTCGCACTGGCGGTCGTGCTGACGATGAAATCGAGCGAGATGAAGTGGGCGGAGAGTATTTTGTATCTGGCCGCATTTTGTCCAGTGACGATGTTTATAATAATTCAACTGCCGTTGTATGTGGAACTGGTGAAGAATCTTTGGAGTTATCGAAACTCTCTTTTGGATTTCATTCCAATGGGTTTCCTCACCCTGTTTGTTCAGCTTCCTTCCAAACTTTTAAGGAAGAAATCTACATGATTTTGGACTTAATTTTCTTACTTAATTAAGTGTTCTTACTTAATATCTTTTTTAAAGTAAAAAAAAAAAAAGAAAAAGAAAAAAATAGCATGGGTTCTATTTTTGTACGCACTTTGATTATCAAAAAAATTCGTAAGAAATTATTTTCTGGTAGGTACCTAGAAACACAATTCACATTTCAACTAACATAACAACAGCAATTCAATCATATTTCAAAGAGTGCTATGATGCAAAAAAAACAAAAACAAAACTAGAGAGGCTTTTACATTTTGTCTTAATGAAAAGAGTGTCCTCATGAAATTAACAAAACCATTCTTCTCCCAGTTCAAGCCAGAATTTTGATGACATTACATGGAATGACATGACATACTAATTAAGAATATGAGGGAAAATATATAAGCAAACAAAACCTGACCACAATATGGAAAAAAGTTTAGAATGAGGCAAAACCAGAATCAGTTTGTTCCTTCAAGATAAAAACCATCAATCTTGGCAGACATTATTTGACTTCATTGAAATCTAAACCGCTGCTAGAAGTGTGTTGCGTACCCACTGCATCCGTCGAAAGGAGCCATCTTAATGCCTGCCTGGCCGAAACAATGTGCTTTCTTTTCTCCTTTGGTTCGTTGTAACGAACTTTCGCAATCGGTTCTGGGTAAGCTCAAACACTGTGGTCATATAATGTAATGCATCATTCCTGTCTGCTACTCAGATGATGCTTGATCAACTTCCTTGATGATTTCTTCTTTTTCTCCATTCACGTTACCATTTATGTTTAGACTCTTCTTATCATCGCCCTCCACGGCGTTTTCATTAGAACAATGATTCTTCAAAACAACTGAAATGTCAGCCTCGGAAGCTCCAGCAAGTTTGAAGCGCTCTACTGCAGCATCAACGTTCTTCTTCCAATCTCCTGTCCCTATTTTACATTCAACTTGGGACCTCTCAAACAGCATGTTGCCCCAGAATAGATGGATTTGCGACTTCATCAGCGCTGCTTGCTCTGCAGCTTCATTCACTGAAACCTCAAGCTGACCACCCATTGCCTGAATTTCACTGTCTGCACTGCCTACCTGTTTCTTTCGTCGCTTCGATAATTCTTCCCTCTTGCTTGCAGTTGGATCTTTTAGCTCATTTGCTCTCTGCTCCTCCAATTTTTCCCACATCTCAGTCGCTACTTTCATTTTCTCCTCTGCACTGTCGAAAAGCTCAAGTGTTTCTGTGAAGTCCCAAGTTGAGAGATCTATTTTCTTAGCTAGTGCAAAAGACCAGTGAAGTTTGGCCATTTCAAACTGCTGTTGGCCAAGTGCCAATAGCCCTTCATAAAAGTCTGGCTTAATCAAAAGAGCCTCTTCGTATTTCTCTCGTGCTAAGGTGTACTTCTCCTTCACCCATTCATAGGCAGTTTGAAGCTGCTCCGCCACAATATCCTTTCCAGACGACTCATCTAGAGGAATGCGTTTCCTTGCAGCACACATATGAACATTACCCCAGTTGAAGAAAGCTAAAGCAGCAACCTCCTGGAATTTTAATGCTGCCTTGTTAAAAAGATTCTGAGCTTCTTCACTAGTTACTGTCTCCTCGAGAGCCTCGGAGCAGAGCTCCATTCCAAGCTCATGCAACTCTATATGGGCATCTGGATCAATACCTACATGCGTTCGGAAAAGTTGAGCAAATTCAAATAACCAATCGTCCATCTCAACTTCCTTGCACTCCGGATCTTCAGAAGCTCCTGGTTTCTCCTTCTGAAGTTCTTTCTCTATTTTATCATTTTCAGAATCAGTTGGATCTGCCACAGACTCCCCAAGAGGTGAAATGTTCCCACAGTCATCTCCCTTAAACTTTTCAGTCTCGACAGGTTTCTCGTCTTCTTCTTCCAACAAAGGTGGCTCTTGCTCAGGACTCACCTCTACAACATGCAATCTAAGCATTCCAATTGAAGCTTCTTTATCTACTTCAGGGTCCTTTGGGACAAGGCTTTCATCCGCACAAAGCTCAGCCAGTCTAAGTTCACTTGTACTGGTTACTGTCACCAAATCACCATCTGCATCCTTATACTTGATCAAAACAGATTTCGACGAGGGAAAGCGTTTGCTCACAATCTCTCTGAGGACTTTGAATCTGCAATTCACTGGCATCATAGCAAGCCTAATGTCATGGTCATAGACAAGCTTCAGAGGCCTCAACTGAACCTTAGGTTCCTGGTGTTGACTTTGAGTATGCGACAACAACGAAGAAAATGAACCATCCTTCAGTTGACCTTCAATTGCATTAGGAGCCTTTGATGATCCACTTGAAGGCTTCAAGACAACTTTGGGAAATTGCAATTTGGGTTCAGTTGGGCCATTTTCAGAAGGTAGAACACCATGATGCTTATCTAGTTTACTATTTAGCAGTACCGTAGCACCACCAATGGAAGCTGCCGCCTTCTTCTGAACAGGTCGGACAGGCAAACATGGACCCAAACCTGCAATGGGAGCACCAACAGCTGAGGCACCTAGAGCAGCCGGTGATGGACGGCTCTGAAGATCCTGCTGAGCCTCCTGGCGAGGTCCAACAGCAGTCCTCAAGCGCTGGGCCATGTCAAGAGCATCTCGATGGTTAGGCTCGGCAGCCAACAAGACCTGCACATCCTGCATCGCCAATTCATACTTCCCAACAGCCTCAAACGCACGAGCCCTCCGAAGAAGAGCACGAACAAATCGAGGCTGGACCTGGAGGGCCAGGGTACATTCAGAAATAACAGTGTCATAATCGATAGGCTTGGTCTGCATCAAACACGCAGCTCTATTGCTATGAAACACAGCTCGATCCGGGTGGGTTTTGGGGGTAAGACGAAGCGCATTCTCATACTGCTCGAGAGCGCCAACAAAATCCTTATTCTGAAACCTCTTATTCCCCTCTTCTTTCAACTCATGGGCTCTTTTCAAAAAGATGGAGGAATCCAAATCAACACCCCCATTCGCATTCGGAGTCGAATTCGCATTCGCAGTCGGAGTCGGAGTCGGAGTCGGAGTCGATTTCGACCCAGAAGAAGCAGGATTGGAGGCACCCTTCTTCTTTCGAGCCCCGGATTTGCCCATATGGATAAAAGCAAAAACACAACGCTCTCGTCTCGCTCACTCTCCCGCACGCAGAAGATTCAAAAACCCTAACAATAAAAAGTACAGAATTGAAAATCAAAGCTCGGAGATTGTAACAGCGACAACAAAAAGAGGATTGCAGAGAAGAGAAAGAGATGAGGAAACTTACAAACGCAGAATCCGATTGGATTGGGATTTCGATGGCGAGATGCGATGGTTGAAAGAAGGGGAAATTGCAGAGAGCGGAAACAAAACCCTAGAGATTGATAGAGGAGGAGGATATGTTTGGATGCAGCTGAGGTTTATTCATCAAATCTGCCTTCTTTCTTCTTCACCTTATCCTGGCCGTCCGATCCAAATCCAACCAACTAACTATTAAATTAAAAATTATATTATATCTATGTTTTTTTTAGAATTATCTCGAGTTGTTGCCAAAAACTTGTTTGGATTTATTTCTTTTCTTTTCTTTTCTGTAGAGAAGTCAAAAACAATCGCTTATTTGAATGTTGATTTATTTTGAGTAATTAAAAAAATAATTATTAAAAATGAGTTGCTACAATGAGAAATTATTTTAAGTACTTATAAATTAATGATTAGAAATGATATGTTATTTTTAGAAATAAAAATAAGGAGTTATTTAAAGTAGTTACAAAAACTTATTTTGATGTAATTTTTCAATTAGTAGTCACTAAATACTCATTTTAAATTCTCCATAAATATGACAAACAAATACCCCTCAATCTTCTCCATCAATATATAATTCACCATTTATAAATGGTAGTTACAATTTAGCCAAATAAGTTCAAAACACTCAAACCTTATAATTACAATCCATCCTCATAATTCTCCAAAAAATGAAACTTAAATCAAATTGTTGTTGATATGAGTTTAATTCCAATATTTGTTTTTTTTTTTTTTCTAGATTACTAGAGGGTAGATTCGAACAAATAAATTCTTGAAATTGACATCAAGATGAAAAATAAAATTTTGATGACCCATCTAATACTTATATATCCAAATTT
>JBBMEF010061291.1:0-11571 GCA_037832685.1 Sicyos baderoa | reverse complement strand
CAATTCTTAAACACTTAGCATATTTGCACACAATCAAGCACTTTTGCTTCAGCCAAACTACTAAAATTCATCCTACATAGAAAATCATATGACGTTTCGCTTAAGCGAAATCATGTAATAACGAAGCGAAAGTTCATAATAATTTCATTAAATATTAGCAAATTCATATCAAATATATATTTATTTTCCTACTTTAAATATTTATCATTAACTAATAAAAATATCTTAATTTTGATGAGATATGTATGACTAAGCTTATAAATATTTATAAAGTATAAATATTTATACAAAATGTTACAAAATTAAAAAAAAAATTAAATTGTTAGCTAAATTATTCAATACAAACTAAATTTTATTGTTCACCCTAGATTTTGACAAACAATATTGAATAGATACACGCGTAAATAAAGAATTTGTTTGTATTAATTTAAATATGTACAAGTGTGGGATACAATATTTTATTGTTCTTGAGATGGAATTTCTATCAAAAGGTTTACAAACTGACCCGTGACGCTGGTGTTGAACTGGTTTACAACCAAATAATGAAATTATTACGTCATTAACCCATTCGATACTTTACATCTTGTCTTGAATGTTAATCTCATAGGCACATTTTTGTTTACAGAAGAAACACATCCCACTTTATTAAGTTGATAAATATTTATTGATCATGAATATCGGTAGGCAGTCTGTTACCCTTTATAGTTAGTTTTTGTTGACAACGTTTGTTTTTTTTGTTTTTTTTTTTTTTAATATAAGTTGGGAAATGAGAAATTATAAATATTGATTTCATGGATCGAACTCGTGATGCTGGTGTTGAATTAGTTTACAACCAAATAATTAAATTATCACGCTACTGACAACATTTGTTACACTTTATATGTTAAAACAATCATTCCAAATAATGAAAGAGTACCGTTGAAGAGCATGTTCCTATGTATAAACTATGTATTTAAAGAAAAGAAAAAACGTATTGAGGGTTAGTGGTGCGGTTGGATATCTTGTTTGGTGTTAATCTATTTTAACGAATACTAGGGCATTGACTATTTCAGTGCCACCAATCTAAGAATTAATTTTTCATACATCACGATATATAAATATATATATATATATATATATTCATTATTATTATTGTTATTATTATTAATATAAGCACAAATAATCATCTTCACTCAAATACAAATAATTATACGGTTAAACTATACCATTTTGGTCTCTAGATTATGAGAGTTGATCCATTTTAGTCCCTAGACTTTGAGAGTTGTTCCACTTTAGTCCCTAGAGTTTCAAATGTCCAAGTTTAATCCTCCAACTTTGAATTAAGTTTAAAAATAGTCATTCATCCAACTTTAGAGTTAACCATGGTTAAATTTTAAATAAAAATATTTTTTTATCTCTCTCCTCCATTTTTACAAACTCACTCCCAATTGAACTCTCTACCCTGTTTCAAAAAAAAATCCGCCTTCGACTTAAATTATATTTTTGAGAGCTTGTTGGGAGCGTCATCAGTGACAGTGATCTCGGCGACGCGGAGAAGAGAAAGCTCCGCCTTAACATCCTTGAGTTGGGTCAAAAGATTTGTCTTCAACTTCTATTTAAGCTCATGAACCTTAATTCTCGTTGTACGAAATCAAAAGTTTTTTTTATATACATTACTGGTAGCAATAGATTTTAGTGAGACTGGTTTAGGCGAGAACCTTAATTCTCGCAGTACGAAATCAAAAGTTTTTTTAAATCCAAGGAGTTGGCTACTAGCCGACAACCCGAAAAACTCGAACCAACCCAACCCAATTTGACGGGTTGGGTTGGATTCAAAATCATGAAATTTTCATGGGTTGGGTTGGGTGAAAGGTTGACCTAAAATCAACTCAATCCAACCCGATCAACCCGAATTTATCATTTAGTTTAAAAAATAATTTTTTTTTACCTATAACATAATTATTTATATGTATATTTATTTTATTTAATTATTATTGTTAACTTTTCATTTTTTAATATTTTTTTAACTTTAAACTTGTTAATGTGGGATTTTGAATTCAGGTCAATTTGAATTTTGCATTTGCAATAAGAATCTATTTGTACTAATGATCGTCCTAAGTTTCTAGAAATCGAAAAAATGGGCGTTAGTTGCAAATCTATTAACCCGATAACTCAATCCAACACAACCCGAAAATTGGGTTGAGTTGGGTTAGGTTGTGTCTTTAATTGGGTTGGGTTGGGTTGGGTTGGAGAATTGACCAACCCGAATTTTTGGGTTGGGTTGAAAATCACCTCAACCCAACCCATGTTCACCCCTAGGTTAGTATTGTGACATTCTTCGTGGGAATTTCTCTTTCTTTTTTTCTTCTTCTGAAAACATGATAAATTGTTCAATTGGAATGTGAGTTGTCAAAATGGAGGAGAGAGAAGAATTCAAGAAGAGAGAAAAAAAAAATTATTTAAAATTTAACCATAGTTAACTCTAAAGTTGGATGAAGGATTATTTTTAAACTTAATTCAAAGTTGGAGGACTAAATTTGGACATTTGAAACTCTAGAGACTAAAATGAAACAACTCTCAAAGTTTAAGGACCAATATTGGACTTTTGGAAGTCTATGGACTAAAATAGAACAACCTTCATAGTCTAGGGACCAAAATGGTAGTTTAACCTAATTATACTTATTCATCTCACTATCATCCTTTAATTCACATTCTTTTATAATTATGTTTAGGGAAATTTTACTGGATAGTCCAATTTTACAAAATAATTACCGATCTAGGCAAATTTAAAAATATTTAGCATCCATAATTAAATATATAATATAAATAATACTCATCATATTGTATTATATATTAGTTATGTAATATAAAAAATATTACTTTATACAGTATATTTGACTATAATTACTAATTTTTTTTAAATTTGACTAGTATGATAAATATTTTATTTCCTCTAAAAACCCATCTTTATTCCCATGTCTTTAAACATCCCCATAATGATAATTATTCTTCAAAAAAAAAAAAAAGTCTTAAATAAAGAAGAACAATGATGAGAGTCTTCACGTCGTTTATGGAAAGCACAAACCGTACGAAATTATTGATATATTTTCTTTCTTTTCAAAAAAAAAAAAAAAATTATTTTCTTTTATTTTCAAATATTAAAAAAGAATGAATAAATAAATAAAAGGTAAGAAAACAAAACAAAATGTGGACCATATGTACGAACATGTTGGTCCAGCACAAACCAATGGGAGAAAAGTTTCATCGTATTAATGTAATTTTTTTTTAAAAACAAAATAATAATAAAATCCATGAATTTTCCATTTTCAACGGGTGCTGATAATTTCTCAACCATTCTAGCCCACATATTTTTTTTACAATAATTGAGATATTTATCTTTATCTAAAAATATTTTTTTTTCACTCTCTTTCCATTTATACCCGTACTCCCACGTTTTTTTAAGAAGAAACAAACTTTTATTAAAAAAACTTAGAAACGATCGGTATCGAATAGAATAATAAAATTTAAGGACAAGAAAAATTCTAACAAAGAGAAAAGCTCATCGTACAACGATCTTACTAAACAAGAAGTATAAAAACTTCAAGAAAATAGATCTGAAAGCTATCTTCAACACTTCTAAGGTTGAATTTTGAAAAATATTGTGGGGTAATTCGTCCATCGTAAGTTCCACTGAGGTATATGACTCCACCAAGGTAGCTGGAAAAGATCAATCTCATAGAGATACTAGACTTTTCCCACGAGAACAACTTGTAAAAACCTTTGTAAAAATATCCCTTATCCATCAACTTCTCATCTGAACGCACCAACACCTTCCAAACAGACACCAACTTACTAAAGAAAACAAACAAACACAAAAATAACTTAAAATCTGACACGATGAAAATAAGAAAAATCCATAGAGGCCTGAAAGGCTGAAAGTGTAATCATTTTCTTGAAAAAAAAGTAATGCCCAAGAATAGCCTATCTCTCGATCATCCCAACTTAAGAAAATTATGTTGATTGGCGTCCTTGAGTTCTAGGGTACGCCAATAAAAAACATAAACCATAATATTAAAAAAGCTCCAAAAAAACTCTCAATAAAGGGTCTCCGAGAGTTACAAAATGCTCCAATAAATGCTCCTGTAAATTAATTAACAAGGAAAATTCCCCATTAAAATTAATCCATTTTGTAACCGATGTGCACTTAACTTGTTCCAAATCAAAATTAACCTCTCCCACCAATTTCTCCTTGATTGCAGCCATCTTAAAATCTTGCCCTTTATGGAAAATAAATGTAGTGGTGGGTGCAGTTACAATGGCCACAAATTCTCCACCCACACCCTCGAGTTTGCTGGAATCTACATCAACCACCATGAATGCCTCTGCCAGACCTTGATCACAACAATTTTCAGTCAGAACCAATGCCTCTACTGTCGGTTCACAAACCGTTGGGTGACTAAGCGTTGTACTTACTCTGCACAGGTGTTATCTACTTTGGTTGCAAACTCAGGAAACCCGCAAGTGGTCTCTCGTGTCTCTACACCCTTCCACAAACTGCTAACCTGGTAACCATGCTTCTGGTAACTCGTCAAACGACCTTGGTTCGAACTAACTAGAATCTCTCTTGAGTAAACAATGAGTCAGAACATGCTCATCTGTGTGCTACAAACAAACTAGAACAAGTATACTCCAGATGATACAGTGTCGTAAATTCTTAACCCTTCTTTAAACATTAAACTAGAGAGCATACCTGATGACTGTCGGAACGCGGATGATCATGGAAAATGACCTACAAAAGTAAGTCAGTCTACATAATCTATGACTATGAGCTCTGATACCAACTGTAAAGACCCGACCCGAATAATGGTCATAAACCTATGCATTTACTACATGCATGACTTAAAAGCAGAATAAACGGTCATAAACATCATATAGATTCGTACTTAAAAATTTTAAACAAGAAATTAAGTCATTCAAATCTAGCTAGGAACCTGTCCCAAGCAAATACTTTTATAAAGCCTCCCTGGCCAGAGAATTTAAAAAAAAAAACATAAACAATTCTTTTATTCAGATCAAACCAAAAGAATCCATACAGATGTTCATTCAGAAAACCTAAGAGTTTTGTGCCTTGTCTACATGCAGTGCAAGCCATTCATAAAAATCTTTAAACTATTAACTTAGAGTTTAAACAAATATTCAAAACATAAGCATTCAGAAGCATATTCCATGATCTATCCTCATTCCTTCCAGTCATTAGCGTCGCTGCTCCAGGTTACATGTGGAACCACAAATAATAAGGATGAGCAAAACTAGTTTACTCAGTAAGAATCCTCGACAGGGGTACAACACGTTAAAACTCATCATCTAGCATAGCGTATACGAGATAAACACAAATCTTACTTTTCTTTCTCTTTCTTACTTTCTTTCTGTTTCTTACTTGCATACTAAGCTCATAAGCGAATGCCATTTTGCGGACTTACACCTTTAAGCTTCTCGTTCTTAACTTTCATAACAATCTTCTTGAGCTCTCAGTCTTGCTCGCTAACTCTACTGGGCTATGAAACTGTGGGCATACTAGCTCGCAATCCCGATGGAGCTCTCCACCCAGCGCTGTAACGAGCGTATTGCATACACCACATGTTGCTGGTACCAGGTAGAAGTTGGGTCTAGGGTTAACTGCCATGGTCCAGGTTCGCATAACCTAAAGACTCGGATCGATGTCACTGAACAACAGGGGTGCGAGACCTCGGCACGAAACTGTTGTCAGCCCTAATCACCGTACGCCCTCGATTAGGATACGTCCATGGGTAGGCTCTCACCAAAAGGATCGGTCCAAGCCCATTCAGGCGACAATCTTGGGCTATTG
Organism: Sicyos baderoa; assembly: GCA_037832685.1. Lineage (NCBI taxonomy): Eukaryota > Viridiplantae > Streptophyta > Magnoliopsida > Cucurbitales > Cucurbitaceae > Sicyos > Sicyos baderoa. Next base: position 5,726 of record JBBMEF010061291.1, on the reverse strand, counting down.
CCGACACGCTGAGATCGTGTCGACTGTTGGGGACGGGTCTAGCCTCGTCATCATCCCAACCTGATAGGCTACTCACCCAAGATTGTGGACTGGGCTACCTCCATGGTTAGCTAAACCATGGGGACAATCAGGGATGAAGTACTGCCTCGCATCCCTACCTGGGTGCATAACTGTCGCACTAGCCCGGATGATGACTCTTGCAAACTCTAGCTAAGATACAACATTCATTCAGCATACATACACAAATCATGCTTTCACATATTCAGATGCAAAAGATAGAACCTATCATGGCACTATAACTATAATCTAGCAAAGGAATAAATCACGTTAGCACGAACAGAACCTAGCATGGCTCTATCATGAAGAACAAAGCAATAGACATGATAGACGGAAATTCAAAAAAACAAATCATATCCACTAGCAAGCATTCTCAATTTATCAAGCATATAAAAGCTATTAAAATCATAACGGGTTGTCCACAAACCCAAGCAAGGAATCCTTACCTGGATTAAGAGGACAAGGATACACAAACAATAAGGCTCTTAAGCTGCAGAAAACCAACCAACACACCCAACGATGGGGCTGCACGAGAACGAAGACACTGTGTCGCTTCTGACTTCGTTGGTGCGAAGTGTACGGCGCTGGCGAGACTGAGCAACATAAGTGACATGGGTGTCTGACACTGATGGGCTTCGCTGGGGCGAAAGACGTGCAACGCTCGGGCGACATGGGCAGCTGGTCCTGCGGCGCTGAGGTTGCGGTCGTGCAGAAAGTTCGTTGCGGCGAACGCATGGGCGAAGGCGAGCGCGTGCGACAGGCGACGAACGACAGGCGAAGGGCACGACTACTGAAGACTCGCTTCGGCGAAGGTTCTGGTTCGCATGGACGAACGACATGGCAGGAGGCTTCACTGGGGCAAGAACTCCTTCGCTGGAGCGAAGCTGCTGCGACGGACACGGGTACTGTGGCGGCTACGGCTGGCTAGGAGACTTTGCTCGGACGAAACAAAGGCTCGTTGGGGCGAAAGTCGCGACTTGCGATCTGGAAAACCCGGCTCCTTGGATCGAAAAACAGCGCTTCTCGGGTCTGCGATGGGTAGGGTTTGCAGAGAGGAACGACACAATGACGAGCACATAACAATCAATGAAAACGACAACACTCCTAGGAGAAAACGAAAAAGAAAGTGCGAACAACTCGAAGGGGCAGCAAGGATTCGGGGCGTGCGCAGGTAGCAACTTGGGATTTTATGAGTTAGATCAATCAGCAAGGAGATCAAGAAGGAACACACCACGGTTACGATTTGGAAAGGATAAATCCAAGAAGAAGATGATGGAATCGAGAAGCGAACCTTACCTTGAGATTTTCGTTGGAAAAATGGAGAGTTCTTGAGAGCCCCAACAACTTATGACGGCCAAAGAATACGTTGGAAACACAAATGAGCCAAACCATAACCTAAAATCCCTTTTTCTCTAAATAAAATTCATTTAACTACAAAATCCCATCTTCGTGTCCCAACGGCGGCGCTTTAATTCCCTTTGATTTTCCTCTTTTCAACACATCACCAAACCAACCTTCCAAGTTATGGTTCGAGTCCCACTAACGACAACAATTAAATCCCTAATTTCTTTAAATACAAATCGAGCTCCAAACATTAAATCTTGAACCTACAACTAAGGAAACAAGAACCATGAACGAGTCTTTTAAACTATCCAAGAAAATCAATAACCTCTATTTAATTTAAAAAAGAGTGCCAACATCCTTCAAACACAACTTTAATTCTTTTACAACTCTAATTCCGAACGGTCTCCGACAACTTATGAATAACGAATAACGAATAAAACCTGCCGAGAACCAAGAACAAACATTTAATTCCAATCAAATCCAAACTTCATTCAAGGACCATTGAACGGGAATAACGACCAAACCAACCTGAAACGACGTTCTTAAATTCTGGGCCGTTACAGTTTAGAATGACACCTGTGCTCCTTTTCAATGAAAATTTATGAGTTATTTTTGGAAAAATGGCATGCAGGGGTCAGAACCCCAAACTTATTGCAAAATGGGGTCGAACCCCAAACTTATTGCAAATTGGGGTCATCGCGTCTTTCCGAAAGACGCGACGACCCTTATTTTTTGGTCGCGTCTTTCAGAAAGACGCGACCAACGATCAAACGGAAAACCTGTGATGGAAAGTTGGGTCGCGTCTTTCTGAAAGACGCGGCCCTTAAAAAAAAAAAAAAAAATCTTAACAAACCCTTAAACTCTCAAATCTTAACAAACTCTTTATTATCGATTCTCACAGAAAGTTTCTGTCGTTGACCAATTAATTAATACAGATTCAATAATCGGAGGTAAAAAAAAAAATTATAAACTTGTTCTTTAAAATTGAAAATCTATTAAAATAAAAAATTAATATCTATTTTTCTTTGGAAACTTACATACCAGTAATCTATTAAATAATTTTAAATATGATTACTTTAACAAATATATATCAATGGTAATATCAATAAGTATTATCACATACTATTACCATAATATAGATATTAATTAGTATTTATAATCTAATATAAAATTATTACGATTAAAAATATAAATGCTTTAAAATTTATCTATATCTATATAATTACCTTGTGATTTTTTTTTTTTTTTTTGAGAAATTAATGACCTTATGAGTTACAATTTCATTTTTACCTTGATTAATACTATAGAATATATAATGCGACAGTATAGCACTTTAATGTCGATAAAATTAGTAAGAAATTAATTCATCTGCTCAACTCAAAACAAGTTTTTTGATTGACCTCAAATCAAAACTTAATCATCGGTAAGAAATATAGTATTTTTTTTAGAAGATAAAAAATTTATTTATTCATTTATTTTGTGAAAGTGTAATCTTTTAAAAGAAAATGTGCCGGCCAATTGAATAGAAATCTTTTAAAATTATGTAAATATTATAAATACAATTTTTTTGAAAAAATATATATAATGGATTTGAGAGTTTGAGGGTTCGAGAGTTTGTTAAGATATATATATATATATATATTTTTTTTTTTTTTTTTTTTTTTTTTTTTTTGGTCGCGTCTTTAACTTTTCGTCCCAGGTTTTCCCTTTGATCGTTGGTCTAAAAGACGCGACAAAAAAAAAAAGTGATCGCGTCTTTCCAAAGATGCGATGACCTCAATTTGCAATAAGTTTGGAGTTTGACCCCATCTTGTAATAAATTTGGGGTTCTGACCCCTGCATGCCATTTTTCCGTTATTTTTTGAAACTTTTCAGTGGGATGTGATGTTGAGCAGTCTGGAAACAGTAGCAACCTTTGCCAAAGGACAAAATCAAGGCAGTGCTTTAACCATCCTAGTGAGTTTCCTTTTACCAAAGTACAATTATCTCAACTAGGGTGATTTTGAGTTTCAAAATAAATAAAAAAGCTAGGGTGATTTCAATTTGATTTTTTTTTTTTTTGTCCGTTTTATGTCAAACCATCAATCAAATTGATATCTATAGTTTTTCAATAATTGTCCAAACCAATATCCAATAAAAACACTAAATCATTGGTTCGTTTTCGATTGTAGGATTATATTAAAAAAAATATTAACAAACTCATTTCCTTTTTTATTTTTATTTAAAATTTTGAATAAGAAATCACACCAGTAAGAGGAAAAAAGTAAAGTTGGAGAAAGTTAGGACAACTTCTAAATAATGTAGGAAAGATTTTTTAGAATTTACTGACAATTAATATATTTTGAGTTTATTTGATTGTTATTATTTTCTAAAAATAAAAATAGACTCGAACCAATATATTTTTTATTTTTCTTTCAAATTACAAATCAATATGTCCAATTTTGTGCTAAAATCCGAACCAATTCGTCAGATGGGTACACCCTTAATGTTGACAACCAAATATTGTAGTATATTAAATGGTTTCGTGAAAATTGTCAAAATGTATGTAAGTTAGCTAGAACACATTCACAAACTTTAAAAAAAAAACAAAAAAAAAAACAATGTAATATAATGAAATAATTCAATTGCAAATACTTGTTGCAGGCAACAAAATCAGATGAAACCAACATGTGGATTATCCAAGACAGTCTAACAAATGAATACGAATCGACAGTGGTCTATTGCTCAAGTTGACATTGCAAGCATGCATCCCGACGTTACCGATGGCGTTTTCGGTCCTCCCGGATGGACACTCGCCGAGGCCATCGGTTATCAGTTTGAACACGGAGGAGAATGGAATCGAAGGAGGTTCGTTGCTAACAATAGTGACTCAAATCTCAGTAAGTTCCTCCCCCACAGCTGAAACCTCGTCACAGTCTGTTGAGTATGTTAAATATTATATATCACATACGTTACAAAATATTAAAGCAAAGCTACAAGGGGAGGATGATTAAATATCACTATTTCTATCCTAAAATATTCATTTCAATATTTTTTTTTTTATTAAGGGTGTGTTTGGGCCCGTTTATGTAAACGGCCGGGTTGATTATAATAACCTAACTCATGTTTGTCCCATCATTTATTATAGTTGGTGGTTACCTAAACCAACGTTTACCCATTTATCTAAATCTGCGTGTCGTCTGTCTAAATCTTATATATACTATTTTTGTTATAATAACTAGCCCTTCAAACACCGTTTATCATAACTCATGTTATAATAACGTGTCTTTCAAACACCGTTTATAATAATCCACTATTTATCATAATCCACCGTTTATCATAATCGTCTGTCTATTATAACCAAATTAATGTCCTAATTAACAGAGATCCCTAGTTTGAATCCTCTAACTTTAAATATTATTTTTGTACTAAAGAAAGAATAATTCATAAGTTATAATCGCTAGCACGCCCCGTTTTCCATAACATTTGTTGTTTTACATAATTCATGTCAATATAATTTTATTCACGTAACACTCTATTTTAATAATTTGCACTTCAAATAATATTTTATTATTACTCATGTTATTATAACTTGCATCATAAATATAATTTATAATTTATTCACAAATTTTATTGTAACTAACTTAAGCTCCAAACACAATTTATCAGCAATGATTTATAATAATTCATAATTTATAATAATTTAACTTATTGGAGAAACGATTATAAAAAAAACCATTCGAGACTCACCGTTAATATATATTTTATGTCTTTTTCTTTTTCATGTTCAAAGATTAAAGGAAAAAATTACCCTTTTATTTTTTATTTTTTTTATGACTCAAAATTAAAGATGTAAACAAGAGGTCAAGAGGAGCTGTTATGTCCTGTTCCAAAGTTTTTAATATTGCAGACTATTTTATATATATAGAGGTTGGATTTTGTTGATCAATAATTTATTATTGTTGGTTGATATATTTAAATTTATTTCATCCTATCACCAGTTTAAAATTTTGGGTTGATTTGTGATTAACATAATTTAACATGGTATTAGGGAGAAGGAAATCAAGTCTTGAGTAATATCTCAAAAAATTGAATTTCACTTTTAGTGTATTTTTCAAATTTTAAAATCCAAAAGTAAGGAGGTGTTGATTGATGTAGTTAAATTTATTTCGAGGTACGCGAAAGCTTACTCGAACAATCACGCATATCGAAAAAATAAAGATGTAGTTAAATTTACTTCCATCCATAACTTAAGTTTCAACTTTCCTACTGTTGTGCAAAATCTAGATAAATGTCTAATCTAAGAACAAATGCACAAATATTCAAAACAAAATAAGGGAGAAGAT
>JBBMEF010061280.1:0-11573 GCA_037832685.1 Sicyos baderoa | reverse complement strand
CAATCATGTGGGAGCATTTTTCTCTACATGGGATGGAAGTTTTAAAACTTTCCAAAACTAGAATTCGGAATAGGGGGGTACATTGATATAATTTTTTTATAATTCTTAAACTTTCCAAAACTAGAATTCGGAATAGGGGGGTACATTTTATCAATGTACCCCCCTATTCCGAATTATAGGGGTAATTTTATCAATGTAATTTCATAGGGGTACGTTTAAGAATTCTACTTTCCAAAACTAGGAAGATCGTATGTTAAAATAATTTTTTTTTTTTTTTAAATCAACAACTTGATAGAATTTTTATAATTTCATAGGAGTACATTGATATCATTGAACTATTGCTTTATTGTCAATCAAAAATAAAAATCATTGATTATATGTTAACAAAAAATGATGACGGCACAAAACAATACTTTTGTAACAAATTTGTTGACAAAATCTTGGAGGATGATTGTTTTGATTTTGAGCTATAAATGGAAAATATTTTATCCTACTCTACCTAAGTGCAATTTTTATTTTTTGCATTTTCATGTTACTTATATAAACAAAAAACTGTTTGTTACAATAATAATTAATACTCAGAATTACGTCAAGAATATAGTTCAAGTGACATAATATTCATGATTAAAAAAAAAAATTTAAAATTTAAAAATTTAAAATCGATATATATATATATATATATAGTATATGAATTGAGCCCATGCTTATTAGATTTTTCATTTTGCTAAGCATTTGGCAATAGGAATGATAATTTTTTTGAATGTCTCTCTACATTATTCTTTAATTTTTGATTTCGAAAGAAAGAAAAAAAAGTACAATATAACAAAAAGAAAAACGAGAAATTTCCAATAGATCTGAATTTGTAATTTTCCTGTCAAATATTTTTAGTGATCAAACGACAAGCGTCTGGCGTACACGCGCGTGACCGTGTTCATGACGTCAAACGCGTACCCGATTCAGAAGCGTTTTCCCCACAGAAAAGGACAAATATAAATTGCAAACCAGTACAACCAGCCACAAAATAGTTGGGCAAATCAGCCCACGCCACGTAAGCCGATACAATTTCTTAAACAAAAAAAACGCCCTAATCCTGACGTGTAATTCCGCCACATTTTCCAACCAATTTCTTTATGTAAAAAAATGACGTGTTTCGTGTTAAGAGGCCCACGTATGCTCCATCTGTAAACATAAATATTCTCGTTTTCACGCGTCAGAAAATTGTTGGGTTTAACCCTACCAAAAATCTTTCTTGAACAAGCATTGAAGAAAACAGAAAGTCCCAAAAAAAAATAATAATAATAAATTGTATTTGAAAAAGTGAATTAAAATAAAATCTCAGATTTGACGACTCTTCTCTCTCTGTTTCTTTCGTTTAATTTTGGCCTTTGGAAAAATGGGTTGCTTTCGATACGGCAAAAAAGAAAGGAAAAGATTACAGAGCAATGGGATTAGACCGACTTCTCCAGGTGATTTTTCTTCTAATTTTTAAATCTTTGAAATTTCTTTTCAAAAGCTCCATTGTTCTATTCCCGCATGGGTCTAGAAATCATTCAATGGGTTATGTTTTGGTTTTTAATTCAATTTGTTGCTCCCCTTCCTACATTTTTGCCCAGATTCTGCAAATGTTGGGATTTTGCCTTGTGAATAAGGGTTTTTTTTGTTAATAATAATTTAATTTATAATACTTCTTACCATCTTTATAAAAAAGATGATTACGTTCTTATTATGAATTAATTTTGGGATGATACTCATACCATCTATTATGTCATTAAATTTACCCTAACGTAAATGAGTATGTAATCTAATAAAAAATGAATTTAAAAATTAATCCAAATTTGATGAGCGAAAAAAGTTCATCATATTGGAGAATTCAAATTGAAAAAAAAAATAAGATTCCTAAATTTTTATAAGAAAAATGAGCTATTTGTATCTTACGTACTTCCAGATTTTTTTTGACCAATTGAGCTACAAACAGTTCTTGTTTTGTTTTGTTGTGTATACAAAGAAATCTCCACCCATAGTTCAATATCATTAACACTATAGATGGGCCCAAATCTTGTATTTTATGATGAATTTGTCTCGTACCATCTAATAGTTCTTTTCAAAGTTTCTTCTTTTTAAGATTATTTAACATTTGGCTAAAAATGTCGCTAATTGTAATTGTTAAAAACCAAGTTTATGACATGAAGCTTAAATTTTAAAGTTCGATTTATATAGCCTGAATTTAAACATGTATTAATAAATCCATAACTTAGGCCCCGTCTGATAAACATTTGGTTTTTGTTTTTAGTTTTTGAAATTCTCACTCAAATTTACTAAAATGTGTTTCGTCCTTCCTACCATATATGGATCTTTCATTAAGAAAGTATTTTAAAAACAAAAACAAACTTTTGAAAGCTATTTTTTTATTTTTAAAAATTGGTTAGTGTTTTCCTATTTTCTTAAGGAAAGATTGATATATTATAGGTAGGTGGAACACATAATAAAAATTTTGGGTGAGAATAAACATAAACATAAACCGGGCCTTCAAGATTAAATAAACATAAACATAAACATAAACATAAACATCACAACAGAGGATTCACTTTCTGGTTTATTTTTTTTTTACCGTAAATGTCTGGTTTGTTTTTACCATTCAGCTGTCGTGGAAACGGTAAAAGTAGAGGCGGATTTGGATGTAAAAACAGAGGAAGAAGTAAATGAGGTGGTCAGTAATAATGACCAGCCGGCGTCAACAAATATAAACAATGAGGTTTCAAAGATAGAAACATTTACATTCCATGAGCTTTCAATAGCAACTAGAAATTTCAAGCCAGATAGCTTTCTAGGTGAAGGGGGATTTGGAAAAGTTTACAAGGGCAATTTGGGAAGAATCAACGAGGTAAAACTGCTATCTTTTATCTTACAATATTTGAATGTTAAGAGAAACAAATAGTTATTTTAGATCGAACTCACGAGTTACTACCTTTTAATTCTCCGCTTCTTGATCAGTAGGCCAACTTTAAACACATCATTTTATATATTGTTGAGAAATTTTGTTATCAAAACTTAAAAGGTAATGGGATTTGATATTGTTGTTGGACTCTAATTTTGATCATAGGTTGTAGCCATCAAGCAACTTGACCGCAACTCGCTTCAAGGGGTTCGAGAATTCATCGTGGAAGTGATGACATTAAGTCTGGCCGATCACCCAAACCTCGTAAAATTGACAGGCTATTGTGCAGAGCGTGACCAAAGGCTCTTGGTCTATGAGTTCATGCCGTTGGGATCATTGGAAAAACATTTGCACCGTGCGTAAAGTCATGAATTCGAATCTTCGTTAAACTAATAAGCAATTGCAAATAATGTGAATAATGTGAATAATGTGAAGTTGTTTGTTTTGGCTTATATATATATATATAGATCTTCCACAAGGAAAACAAGGGCTCGATTGGAATACAAGAATGAAGATAGCCGTGGGTGCAGCAAGGGGATTGGAGTATTTGCACGAAAAAATGAAGCCTGCGGTTATATATCGTGATCTAAAATGTTCCAACATTTTGCTCGACGAAGAGTATTCGCCGAAGCTCTCGGATTTTGGTCTAGCCAAAGTAGGTCCGAGCGGAGATAAGACCCATGTTTCTACTAGAGTTATGGGAACACATGGATATTGTGCACCGGATTATGCAATGACAGGCCAATTGACATTCAAATCTGATATCTATAGCTTTGGAGTTGTTCTCTTAGAGATCATCACCGGAAGAAAAGCCATTGATCACACAAGACCCTCAAAGGAGATGAGTTTGGTAACATGGGTAAGGCATTAAACCAAAATTACTAGATTTGAGCTCGTAACCTCATAATTACTAGATTATACATCATGCACCTAAATTTGTGCTCTTGAGTATCAAAAAAAAAAAATTGACGATAGTAATTTTGAAAGAACTAAAAGTATAACAGAGGTAGAAGAATTTGAACTCGTACCTTATGATTACTATGTAGAAGAATCATGTTACTAAAGTTATGTTCTTGTTTGAAAAACTTCTAGACCTTAGGTTATTTTGGACTTATCAATTTTAAATCGGATCTCAATTTTATTTTTTTATCAAACTAAATACTCATTCGAGTTTAACGAGCTTGTATACACATTAGCCCGTGTGAACATTTATCTCATAAGTCATAACCAATGTTTGTTGGACTGATCTCCACTTTTTCAACGTGAGATAATAGTGGGATCCTAAGCGTTAGGTTGAATTTTTTGTGGTGTGTAGGCAAAACCGTTATTCAAAGATCGAAAAAAGTTCTTGCAAATGGCGGATCCGAATCTGGAAGGTCGATATCCTACGAGAGGATTGTATCAATCTCTAGCCATAGCAGCAATGTGTCTCCAGGAACAACCTGGAATGAGACCAGCAGTTTCAGAAGTGGTCACCGCTCTAGATTTTCTTGCTTCTCAAAAATATACAGAAAAGATCAATTAGTATAATATAAGATTCAACCACACACAATTTTTATGTATTAATATATATTATCTGCAATATGCATGCATTGAAATACATATGAAATAGTCATATCTATTTCGAGAGCTTGGAAGATGGATCGTATATTAGTTGTGTGATTTAAGGATTTTGTATTGGATCAGTAGATTAATGGGGACTTGAGGGGTGGGAAAATATATACCATTTTTGTTTTTTTAATATAACACAATTTCGGTTTTTCTTTCTTTTGTAGTTCAACACAAGATGTTTGAGTAAGGTCGCCCCGCAATGGCACCCGAAGTTTCTTTGTTCAACTATATCATCGAATCTCAATTTCATTTTATTGTATTAAATACTTTAACAATACTGTATATATTGTATAAAAGGTTATCCACGTCTAATAAGGATTTCTAATTTTATATTATATAGCCATGGACATACCTAGATGACTAAATACAATAACCAATATAATTACTCATTAACAGTGGGAACTTAACAATCTTCTTAATTGAAAGCTTAATTCTGGTTTGTGAAAATATAAGATTGGGAAATATGGATTTGGGAATTTTCTGGTTTGTGAAAATATAAAATTGGTCTTTAAAATTATCATCTTATTCTATAAATTTTAATTCACATTTTGCCTTTGATTGTATCAACATTATTAACATTTTTTAAAGAATTTTGATTAATATTATTCACACGAGATTTCGACAAAAAAGAAAGAATGTGACACAAGTAAATATAAAATTTGTAATGTATTGAATATATGTGCGTATGTAAAGTACAATATCTAGTTTATTCTTCTAATTATTTTTCTCTCATATATAAATATTTTAATATTTCAAAAAAAAATAAAAAATTCAAAGGCTTCCAAAGTTTATTCTCAAGTTGGAGGTGTCTCGTGAATTTTGCAGCTTGTTCTTGAGATCGACTTATCTCAAGAGTTTTGCAACTTTGTTCTTGAGGTTAAAATTGTCTTGAAAGCTTTACAGTTTATTTTTAAAGTTCACTTATGTTCCATTTATTACTTGTTAATTTTTGGATTTAGTTGTTGACTTGTTGAATTTCTTTGATAATTGATCTCTGATTTGTTGATTATTAGATTGATGATTGACTTGTTAATCTTTTTTATTGACATGTATCAGACTTGTTTGATCTTCGAAATATTTTTAAGCTTTGAAAATGTGTTTGATCTTACAAATTTGAATAATTTTATACTTTTTGAATTCTCTCTCTTAGTTACAAATTTGCGAACCTCTCAAACAAAAATGAACTCTAATTATAAAGCTCTAATATGGATTATGGGCTCGAACTTTAGTGAGCCTTTAGACTTGTGTACGTAGGCATGACTTGACTATTTGAATTTTGACTATATGGTACGATAATGTCCCACATTGTCTACCCAAAATTTAACAAATTCTAATTCAATTAGAAAGCTCATTGGTAGACAATTAACCAACATATAATCCAATTTATGTTTGTAGATAATTGACTAAATAATTTGCCTAAATTTTAATTTCGCCATTAGTGTGGGTCAACAACGTGACAATTTGTATTTGGCCAATTTCTCAATCAACGGATACGGATATGAATTTCAAAATTATGGTAATGAAATATTGGGAAGGGAATGAAATTGAAGAATAGGTCCGGATTTCAAATAATCACATGCGACGCACGAAGAACGAACATTCCCGCCGAAAATCACCGCAAATTCTTACAAACCAAAACAGAATAAATAACAGAGCAACGAATACAAAATCAATGCAATTCCATCTCCATTGTTGAAAAATGCAGCAGAGATCTTTGATTACGTTCCGAGAAACCGGCGATCACTGCAGCATAATCTTCAGCCCAGCGCAGCAAGATCCACAAGGAAGAAGATCATCAATGGACGATCATTCCGATATTCTTCTTCCGGTTTCCGATCCTTGTTTCGCCGCAAGAAAGCGAGCTCAGATTTCGCGCTGCAAATTGGCCGGGAAGTGGATCCATTCCATTCCCTTCATTCTGCTACTAACCTTCTTCGTTCTCTGGTGGTTCTCTTATCCAGGTAAAAATCTCTTCAAGAATTTCAAGAATCCGTTTCTCATTTCTTCTCCAAATGGCGATTGAGTTGTTGAACTACTAGATCTGCTGTTTTTCTTGTTGATCGAACTATTCTCCAAATCGCGATTCATTTCTTCTCGATTCAACTATTCTCAATTCTCTTTTTCTTTATTTCATCTGCCTGTTTCTCGTCGTCTCTGTTCATTGCGTTGTCAATCGATTCGGTAATTTTGTGTTTGTTTGTTTGATTTCGAGTCGTAAATCGATTTGGTGATTTTGTGTTCGTTTGTTTGATTTTCAAGTTGTAAATCGATCCGGTAGTTTTGTTTGATTGTTTGATTTCGAGTTGTAAATCGATTTGGAGATATTGTGTTTGTTTGTTTGATTTTGAGTCGTAAATCGATTTGGTAATTTTGTGTTTTTAAATTTGAGAAAGTGTTTTCTATTTAACTTTCCGAATATTTATACAATATCAAATCTCAAAAAAAATTATAATAGATAATATCTATCATAAAATATATAATAATATTCAAATACCAAACGTAACATATTCTCGAGAATATCCTAACATGTTTGTTTTGTTTGATCTAATTTTATTTGATTCGAAACGCAGTGAATTTGGTGATCAAGGATCGAGAAATTACAGCAGTTTATGCTCGTGAGTTTCTGGAAATGCCAAAGTACATTGATCATGTCGAACTTGCCGTATTAGGAGAAAGCAGAACGCAGATTGCATCGAGTCCTCTAAATCCAACGACCGTTGGCTCTCCACGTGTACGGATACCGATCGGTAAGCTCGAATGAGAAATGATTTTTTCTTTTCATTTAGAAATCAAACAATTATTTCCGTGAAAATTCATTAGCTACGAACTTGTTCATGGAAATTAGTGAGTGCATTAGCATCAGATTTACTCAAACAAAATACACAACATACATGGACATTAGAGAGTGATACAAATTCAATGAAAATAATTTTGGGTTCTGGCGAGTTAATTTTATACTTATATCCCACCCCTATACAAAATTTGATTAATTATTATAAGTAACCACATTATCCAGATCAAACCTATGAGGTTGATATTTAAATTGGTTTGCAATCAAACAATGGAATCATTGGCTATTGAGATTCTCCTCTCGATTGTAAACGTGGTAGTTATTAGAAACGTATGTTCACTCATGGCAATTTTTTGTTTATATTATATAATTATAATCGGGTAATTTTTCCGATAAATCTCATATACAGCCTCATATAAAAAGGCTTTTTGTATCGTCCTCATATGATATTTCTTTTAAAGAAAAACTACATCATTAAATCATTACATTCAAACTAAAATTTATTTATTCATTTATTACTATTATTATTTTGAGAAAGTCTTAAAATTTAATATTGGTGAGAAATGAAATGATGTTGTTTTTATAGCAACACTATTGAAATGTATTGGGCCACAAGAGTGCAGCCCAGCCCAAATAGCATTTTATCCATTTGATTGTGTAGTCTATTTTGCACATGAGGCATGTGATTCCATCGGCCTTCCTTTCCACTCACTGTTTCTTAGAAACCTTTGCCTCAATCAACCAACGCCACGCCACTTAAGTAGGGGACCAACATTTGGCCTAAATTAAATGCACAAGATCCTTTTTCAAAATTAACTATAAATATTATTTCACTTATTATCATTCTTTGTTTTCTAATTTATTATATGCACATGTTTTAAAAACACAAATAATATTTTAGGGGCTTTTATATAAATGTCAAAAAAAAAAAAAAAAAAAAAAAAAAAAATTTTTTTTTATCCATAGCACTTTTTTGAAAATATTTCATATATGACAGAAAATCTAAATTGAGTTCTTTCACTCATTGAGTTCTATTAGTGATAGAATTAAATTAATGATAAACTCATTCTATCACTGTTTGAATTTTTTATCAGTGATAAAACTTCAAATTAAGTTTTTATCACTGGTTAGTGATATAAAATAATCTCCTATAAATGAATTATTTTAGAAATTGTGCTATAAATATAATACAAGAGCTATAATATTTTCTTGATGGTAAATTCTCTCTTTATATATAAATTAAATAGTTATTAAAGGAGAGCATTAGATTTGGGTTTTAGTTTTTTAAAAGTAAATTTATGAATGTACTCTATCTATACATTTAGTTGTTTTGTTATTTATATTTTTACTGATGTTTTAAAAAATTGAACTAAATTAAAAAAAGATTTTTGAAAATTTTATTTTATTTTTATAAATAGATTAAAAAATCAATTATTTACTTATAAAGATAAAAATTATTATAGCATGGATTGTCTTTACTGCCAAGTAAGGATATCAACAATAAATTTATAAGGGAATGAGTTTAATTCCTAACCATTATTTATATCAAGATTAATTTTAAAAAAATTGTAACGAAACAACTATAGTTACAAATAACACATCCATAATTAATCTAAATTTTCATTAAACTATAATATTGTTGCTATTTGTCAGTGAAAAAAAAGAGTAAGTTGAATTTATAAAAAGAAATTACGTAGGTGGTATGGGGGAATATATATTAATAGGGGAAAGGAGGAAAACTTTGATGTGACTTTGCCATCCTCCCGCACTGAAAGCCGTGACAGGATAAGCTAAATCAAATTAACGAACAAAAATTGAAAAAAAAAGTAATTTCACGTGTCTGTGGGCCCTACCACATGTGGGCCTTCCACCCTCCTCCTCCTCACTTCTCCCCTCACTCGTCTCTTTCACTCTCCCCATGTTTACCTACTTTCATTTTAAGTTTTTTTTTTTTTTACAATATTTGGGATGAACAATTTAAAATGTATTAAATTATACAATATACTATTAAAATTACGTTATTAAGTATGGTAGATAAGAATAATAGATGGATGGATGATGATTTCATTGTTTGGTGAAAATTCAGTTCAATATCATAATTATGGATTTGATTCTGAAGTCGATATTTAACTCATTTAATTTAGGATAATAGTATTTTTTTTTTGCAGGGTTTGTGGTTCACTCCCCCGTCTTATACTAAAAAAAGAGAAAAATGGTAAAATTTGCTTCCAATTTATTGGTGGTATATATATATATATTTTGCATTCAAACCATTTTTGTCCATATGACTTCCTCAAATTAATAATAATAATAATAATAAATTAACTTTTAAAGAAAAACTACATCATTAAATCATTACATTCAAACTAAAAGAAACAAAAGAAATAATAATTAAATCATATATTAAAGAATATGGAGTTCCACCTCAAAACCAATTGGCGATGAGGGAAGTATTCCACATCTTTTATAAATGAGTTGTAGAATCCTCACCTTTCCAATGTGGGACAATTGCCACAAGGTGAGTATCTCCAACATCGTAAGATTCAAATTAAAACAAATGTAAAACAAAATATATTTTTTATACCGATTTGTTTTTATTTTACACTCTTCCTCAACAGGGTCGTTCTATGACCACTCCTCTATTTTCAAGATTAAATTAATAGCGTAAAGTTGAAAAAGATTCCACCAAACAAGATAACAAATGCGTTATCAATCCATAGAAACTTACTTAACTAGTTATATTATGTTATCCTTTTCTGCTTACGAAGTTTCTATTTTAAGCAATTGATGTGAGGTTTTTGGGTTCCATTATTGCTAGGTTTTTTCATTTAAAAATGTTTTATTGACATATATGATCTCTTATAATATTGATATTAATGACTCCTTTTTCTTTTGATACAAATAGTAATGACTCTTTATAATACAATATTAAAACATATTAATGATTATAGATGCATTATTTTAATAGTTATCTAGATTATAAATGCAATAAGTTTTTAATTATTTTATAAGAACAATCCATCCCTGTAATTTTTTTTTAAAAATAAAATCTAGCATAGAAACTAAGTTTGGTAATTCATGATATCGAGTATCGACCGTTGAATAATATTTTTACAAAGAATAATTGCGTCAAATGTTCACACTATATAGTTATTTCTCAGACTTCATTATTAGGACAAGGAAGTTTGAATTATGAAGGAATTTTTTTGTCCAATATGGATTGTGCATTCTACATGTTTGTATGTCTTGAAATTAATGATTTAAACTAATTTGTTGTTATTTTTATATATTTTTTATTTGATTCTTCGGATGTAGATGGAGCCTCGACAGGGATCCACACCGAACAAGATGCGAAATCCTGTTTTTTTCCAAATAGAGATGGGACGAGGATGTCCTCTTCCCAAACCTCCAATTTCATTGTCTTACATTGTAACACAAATATGTTGTCCATTCATTTATGTGAGAGTTCATTCTTCGAGTAATTAAGTAGTAGTTTAACTCTAAGAGCGTGTTTAGGGTAACATGCATGAGAATTATAATGATATGTATTTATGGTGTATGTTATTATAGTAAGGTGTCGTCAACTGACTTCAATCAATGTCACAGATTGACTTCAATCAATGTCATCAATTAACTTCAATTAATGTTGTTATTTTGTTTTAAGCGATCATACTAATTGCAAATATGAAAAATGTAAGATTAGTTCAATCAATTGCCCACTTATTGATTTTAATAAATGTCATCAAATGACTTCAATCAACCATTGATTGATTTCAATAAATAGTACTGATTGACTTCAATAATGTCGCTAATTGATTTCACTCAATGTCATTAATTGAACTCATTAAATTTATAAACATTTTTGTAATTTTTTTTTTGAGAAATTTTTGTAATTTTACTATGTTTTTTTTTTTTTTTTTTTTTTTGCCAATTCTTCCATTTATTTTACATTTTTTACATTTAGACAGTTTTTTTTTTCTTTTCAAAATCCATTTATTTTACATCTCTCTCTGACTAATTTTTTAAAAAATGTCTAATAAATCTTTTATCATATTTACATTTAAAATTGAATATAATTAACAATATATACAATAAATAACCATTATAAATTGACTTATTAGTCAAGAGAACCTCGAAAAGTTAAAATTTCATACGTTCAATTAAGGGAATTTGCGCTGTATAGCAATTTTCCTACTCTGCATTAGAATTATAGCAACTTTTTAAAAATATTGCAAA
>JBBMEF010061269.1:0-11574 GCA_037832685.1 Sicyos baderoa | reverse complement strand
GTTTTTTAATATTTTAATATTTAAAAATAAATGTGGGGCCCACAGGTGGAGTTGGATAAGAGTTGGATGGACTTATGAAAGTCCATGGGGCAAACATGGAATAGAAGGCAAGTCAAGCCAACTCCTCCGTTTGTCCATGGGGCAAACATGCCCTTAGTGTTTATCCTTTCTAAGAAAACATTTGAATTGATAACCAAATTTTAAAAATAAAAAAGCCAGTTTTGAAAACTACTTTTTATATTTTTAAAATATGATTTCATTTTTTAAAATATAGACCAATGGTAAATAACACAACAATGAAATATAGATAGAAGTAGAACTGATAAATTTCATCTTTAAAAAAAAATAAAAAATAAAAAATAATTGATCGGTTCACAAGCATTAAAAAATACTAGGTTGAATAAAATATATATATATTAATCTGATTAATTAAGGCGTGACTTATTATGCAATGTTTCAAGCATTGAACCGATTAATACGCAAGTATACACAAACAAGTGATAAGTTTACAAGTCATTCTCCATAGGGATTGGTGTATCTAAATAAGCGTTGGTCTATGTTCAGTACAAACAAGTGAATGAAGTTTTTGGTAGTTTCTTAACTACTAATAAAGCTAAAAACAGTGAAATCACAATAGCCAAACAAATGTAAACGTTGGAAAAATAAGCAGTAACACATGCAATGCTCGAAACTTCACATAAACACCTAGTAACAACTATCATAATGTCTACAAACATTCGCTATGAAAGAAATAAAACAAAACATAGGAAAACATGAGGAATACTTCAATTAGAGAATAACTTTGGGTTAAGGTTTACGAATGTGATTAGCATGCATCAAGGATAAGTTTATGGTGAGAAGCGAACTCCTCACAACATGTGGTCAATGCTTTTTCTCAATATGTATTCATTCTCTAAGAACTTGAGCTCTCGCATCTATGTTCTTCGCTACAAAATAGTTAAACGTGCACTAACAAGATGACTACCTCTAGTCTACCTCTTTAACATGTCTTAACATGAAACGAATTGAACAATAGTTAAAATAAATGTCTACAACATTCGGGCAGAAATTAAATAAATATTTAAAATACAAATGACTTATTTGGCCTTTTATTTATTTATGTTTAAAATAATACATCGAATATTTAATTTGGATTCTTCCCAACAAACTCGTGAGATTTGATTTAACAAATAATAGAAAAGAAGATTAACGATATTATTGATTCTATTTGTCAAAACAAAATATCATTAGATTTGTTAAAAAAATAATTTTTAACTACAAAAATAGCTAAAAATGTATAATCCTAGATCAAATCCTGTTTTGAATTAAAAAAAAACAGGAAAATTTAAACCTTCGTTGTGACCTATAGACTATTCACCTTCGCCGCCCCACTTGCAATCGATTATATCTGCTTTGTGTCGTACTTTGGTAGAAATCGATTTACAGATGTGTGTCTTAATTTTGTTTTTTTCTTTTTATAAAAAAATTAAGAAATATGAGACTGATCACAAAAAAAAAAAAAGATATTGACGGTTTTAAACAACTTTATCTTCACAAAATCTCCACGGATATCCTCTTGCTGGTAGGAGTGTACAAAAAACCGGTAACCCGAGCTACTCGGACTACCCAACCCAAACCGGAAGGGTTGGGTTAGGTTATGTTCTTAAAACTTTGGGTTGGGTTGGATTTTTAGGAAGCCCGAATTTTTGGGTCGGTTCTTGAGTTTAAGAGTTTTGAGTTGGGTTCAACTCGGAACCCGAATGTAACTATATATTATTTAACATAATTATATATCATAATGCACTCATGGTCTAGTGGTTATGTAACTACAATCTTTTTTACTTTTAAGTATAATATTTTTTACTTACTTTACAAAATTAGCTTTATATATGAACATACACCCTTATATATTTTGATTTGTTAATATTCAAATATATCATCAATATTTAGTCAAATTTTATATGGATATTTTACTTTCAAAAGTTGAAATAATTAGTATTCTCGTTGAATTTGTAATCCCGCCTTCAACTCAACCCAACCCAACCCGAAAATATAGGGTTGGATTAAAACTCTAATTGGGTTGGTTGGGTTGAATAAGTGATCAACCCAAATTTTTGGGTTGGTCCAAAAATTACCCTTAATCCTACCCAACCTAACCCATGTACACCCCTACTCGTTTGTGCCCGTACTTTGATGGGGATGATCCATCTGGCTAAAAACAAATGTTGTATTTTAAAAAAAATATCTCTACCTCTTGTTAATAAAAAAAGATAAATTTTAAGTTTTAAAACCTATAAACATCACATACATTATTTTGGAAGAAAGAGACATTCTCTACTATTTCTCAAATCTAATATTATATTAGATTAGTTCAAGCTCAATAATTAAGCCCAAGTGACGCTAAGGCTCAAGTTTATTGGTTAGGCCCAAAATAAATTAAAGTCTGTTTTTTTTTTTTTTTAAGAAAATTAAAGTCCAAGTTCACAAGCTTATGAAAGCTCTAGAAATAAAGTTCTTCATTTGGAGTAAAAAAGAGCTTTATTTCTAGATATAAGTGAATAATAGGCTTACATAAAATCTTACTCCAATTTAAGTTTTTTTTTAAAAATTAATCTAAAAGATACCATCTACGAATAATAAAATAATAATAAATTTACAGGTCCAAGTAGAGATATAAAAATTTGAATAAAAAGTTGTAGTATTACATTTTGGTTACTAACTCCTTCCTTGTCAACATAAAAAATTTATGAGTTCAAATTTCTCGTTTCTAATTGTTGCACAACATAAAAAATAAAATAAATAAAATGTAAAAAACTCATGGGCACTTGCTTTGTTTGAGCATAGAGAGGCGCGTAAAACAATATGTTCAAACCAACAAAAATATATCTCTATCGACATTTTGTACAACCTAATAACTATGATATTATAGGTTGAATCTTCATTCCTCAATATTGTTATATATATATATATATATATTCAAAACCTAGCTAAACAAACACGATCAACCTCCACAATAGAGCCAACTATAAAGGAGATTTTCCCTCCAAAAATCATCCCACTCCTCCATAAAAGAAGAAGTGGTCAAAATATTATAAAGTTGTTTTTTATATAATAAAAGTGAATTAACAAATTCATACTGCAAACAAGAAAAGTATGATGGGCATTTCTATTCTTTAATGGTATCTAGTGTTCTGTTCCTAAAAAAACCAAGAAGTATGTCATTTTGAAATTTGGACTTTTAAAATACTAGTTTTTTAAATGATAAGGTTAAAAATGGAAATATAAGCGTGAAATAAAATATAAATAAATAAAGTTAAAATGTGGTGCAATAAAGATGACACAATCATAGATTTCGTAGTTACTAAGGTCCCGTTTGATAACCATTTGATTTTTTGTTTTTAATTTTTCAAATTTAAGTTTATTTTCTCTCAAATTTCCTACAATTTGTTTCGTCCTTTCTATCATGTATACATCTTTCCTTAAGAAAGTAGGGGAAGACCAACTAACTTTTAAAAACAAAAAAAAAGTAGTTTCCCAAAGTTTGTTTTTGTTTTTAAAAGTTGGTTAGTATTCTCCTACTTTCTTAAAAAAAATGGATAAATGATAGAAAATATGGAGCACATTGTAGGAAATTTGAGAGAGAATAGGCTTAAATTTGAAAAACAAAAAACAAGAAACCAAATGGTTATCAAACGGGGCCTAATATATTTAGTAGGTTACCCATCCTTAGAACTACACATTTCTACATTTTTAAAAAAATATTGATTTTGGTTGATAGAGAGAGAAATGCTAAAGTGGAATAAGTATTTTCAAAATATTTACCCACCCTTACCTAATTATTACTCAGTTGCTTATATTGATAAAGGTAAATTTAGGGTGAACTATAATATTATTTTTACCTTTTTATTTAATTAATTAATCTTTTAGATGGAGATTCAAACTAGTCTTTTATTCTTATTTAAAATTATAGTTCATACATCATGTTTTATGTTGTTATTAGTATCGAAAGAGTCGGTGGTCTAATTAATTTTATTGTTTAGTGAAAATTCATTTCAATATCATAGTCGCAGTTCAATATTTGAATTGATATTTGACTCTCATTAACTAGTTAAAAGTAGTTATATCATTTGATAGGATTTGTTATCATTCTCTCCTAATTTATACTTAAAAAAAAATATGTTGGTATTAGTGATTGTTAACAAATAATGTAGTTATATCATTTTCATGTAGTTATATCATTTTCAAAATCTAGTAGTTATATCATTTTCATGAGTTGATCTCAATTTCATTTCAAAAACAAATAATGTTTACAAAATAAATGAAATTAGATGGATTCAAATAAAAAGTATTCTCGCCAAAAATAACATAGTTGTATTACCTAATAATCATGAAGTTACAGATTCGAATCTTCATTTCTTAATATTATTATATTAAAAGAAAAATAAAAAGTATTCTCAACATTCAATTTTGGATGATAAAAATCAAAATGTTGAATTTTTGTTTGAATAATATGTTATTGGCATTTCAAAAACATTTAAAAAGATCCAATGATTTTCTTTTTTTGACAAGAATGATTTTTCTCTGTTTGTATATTCTTTTTTACATGAAAGTCTATGAGAATAAATAACATTTCAAAGGTCATAGTAACAATTTGATCTAAATTCCATAAATTCAAAATTAATAATTATAACTAACTTTTGTAACTCTTCAAAGACGAAAAAAAAAATTGTTATTGGAATGATTTTGCAAACATGTATAGATATATTTTGATGAGATTTATTCACTTTCTTAAAGTAAAATGATAATTTATCATTTTATTTTATTTTATTTTGTAAGATTAATTTCTAGATTGATTCACTTAAATAATTTAGCTATTCAAATGTTTGATTTTATTCTCGAACTCTCTAGAAGAAAAATAAATACTTGATGATTCATAATTTCTTTTAAATTCAAAATTCAAATTCAAACTGGTTGTTTATTATTGCATCAAAATTAATACTCGAATTTAGTATTTATTTGCCAAACTATATTTTATTAAAAAATTTAATTTCTTGTTATCAATTTGTTATATATATTAAACTTAAAATTATTAAGCACAAACCACTTATTAGCTTAGCTAACATTTCAATGAATTTCTATGCATCAAAAAATAAGTGTAAGAAACTAATTTCAATCATCAAACTAATTACAATCCAAATAATTAAACAATTAATATTATCATAGAAGTAATTTAGTTAAAATTACAAAGATAATTTTTTTTCTTTTATAATTAAACGTAATAATCTTCCAATTAAATGTATATGCTATTTGAAACAAAACTTTAAAACAATTTCATAAGAATAAAGGAAAATTGTAATGGAGGATTTATTTTATTAAATAATTATAAATGTAGTTAAATTTAAAAATATTTACATCCATGGTAAAAAATACGATATTATTAATAGTCCGTATATAATATTATTTTATTATTAATATAGTATTTTGTATTATTAATACATTATAATGTATTAATAACATCGTATAATTATTAATATATATGATTATAATTGCTATTCTTTTTTTAATATTGTAAATACTTTTTCAATTTAGCCTATTCCTAAAAGAACCTATTACAGCTGCAGAACTCTCATAGGGTAAATAATCCTTGTGTGTATTCATCTTCTCCAATCAACTCTTTATACACTTGGATAATAACTCACAAATAACAACTTGACAGCTGGATAAAGAAACTACCCTAACAACTAAAACAACTAACTCATATTTACAACTAATACTCCCCCTCAAGATGGGTGAAAAATGTCAATTATATTCATCTTATTTAAAAAATTGCGCAGAAGAGGATCAACGAGAGCTTTAGTAAAAGGGTCCGCGAGTTGAGCTGTTGTTCTGACAGGAAGAAGCTTGATGAACCCATCTTGAATTTTGTCCCGGATGAAGTGACAATCCAATTCGATGTGTTTGGTGCGTTCATGAAACATTGGGTTTGAAGCAATGTGTATGGCAGCTTGATTGTCCGAAAACAGAGTGGCTTGGCTGTGTGGTAATTGGAGTTCTTTGAGAAGAGAAGATAGCCACACAAGTTCACAAGTTGCAAGTGCTATTGCTCTGTACTCTGCTTCAGCTGAAGATCGGGAAACGATGGATTGCTTCTTTGATTTCCACGATATAAGAGAGTCTCCAAGGAAGACGCAGAAGCCTGTGGTGGAACGCCTCGTATCCGGACAAGCAGCCCAATCTGAGTCTGCAAAAGCTCTAAGTTGGAATGAAGACGAGGGTCGAAATATTATTCCCTGTCCTGGAGCCGCTTTTAAATACCGTAGAAGATGATTGATAGCATCGAGATGAGGTTTGCAGGTTTGGAGACGAACTGACTTAGACGATTAACGGCAAAAGCAATATCTGGTCTAGATATTGTGAGATAGAGTAGTCTTCCAATGAGCCGTCGATACATGGAGGAGTCTTCTAAAAGGTCCCCACTTTCAGAAGATAGTTGTGACCGAGAATCCATGGGAATCTTTTCTGGTTTAGCTGCTAAATTGCCTGTGTCTTCAAGCAATTGCATTGTATAATGTCTTTGGGACATATAAATTCCTGCTTTTGATCTGGCCAATTCAAGTCCTAAGAAGTATTTTAGATCCCCCAAATCCTTTAACTTGAATTGCCGATTAAGTAGAATTTTCAAACTGTTGATGATGTCTCGGTTGGCCCCTGTTATGACAATATCGTCAACATAGACTACAAGAGCAACAAAGGTTGAACCATTCCCACGAGTAAACAGAGAATAGTCCGAACGGGATTGTTGGAACCCAAGGGAGGCTAAAGCTGTGGAAAATTTCTCAAACCATTGCCGAGAAGCTTGTTTGAGGCCATAGATGGACTTTTTGAGCTTGCAAACGAGTTTCTCCCCCTGTTTTGCAACCACATTCTTTGGTTCATATCCCTTTGGAAGAGTCATGTACACTTCCTCCACTAAATCACCATGAAGGAAGGCATTGTTGACATCCAATTGAAGGAGAGGCCAGTTAAAAGAGACTGCCATGGTGAGGATAACTCGCACGGTGACGAGTTTGGCTACAGGTGAAAAGGTTTCATTGAAATCAAGTCCCTCTTGTTGTGTAAAGCCTTGAGCAACCAGACGAGCCTTGTATCTTTCTAAGGAACCATCAGATTTCAGCTTCACCTTATATATCCATTTGCAACCAATGGAATTCTTAGAAGCAGGAAGAGAGACAACATCCCAAGTTTTGTTTTCTTCCATGGCTTTCAGTTCAGCTGTCATAGCTTCTTGCCAATGGGGAAAAGGGAGAGCCTGCTTGTAAGTGGTTGGTTCATAATATGTAGATATGTTTATGGAAAAAATCTGGTGTGAATTGGAAAGGGAAGAATATGAGACTTGGTTTTCAATAGGGTATAGAACAGAAGGCTGTGGAATTGGTTTGTGATGAAGGAGATGACAATGATAATTTTGAAGGTAAGGAGGGGGATTTGTGGCTCGTGTAGACCTTCTTAGTGTTGGTATGTTTGTAGGATTTGAGGTTGAAAAAGGAGGCACAATTTCAGGATTGTTCTCTGAAGTTGGAGAGTTTTGAATAGTTGGTACCGATGTAGTTTCAGCAATGTCAGAATTGTTTTCTAAGGTTGGAGGATTTTGAGGTGTGGCTTCAGGTAAAACTAGATTAGGAAAGAAATCTGGCTATTCTGAGGGTAGAGTGACAGAGTGAAAGGGAAAAACATATTCATGGAAGACAACATCTCTTGATATGAAGAACTCACGTGTCTCAATATCAAAGAGTTGATACGCTTTCATCCCTGGTGGATAACCAACAAAGACAACAGTTTTTGCTCGAGGAGCAAACTTAGATCGATTGTGAGGAAGAGTTGATGCAAAACAAAGACATCCAAAGGCTCTTAGGTGTGAGTAGTCAGGTTGAGTTTTGTGGAGTAACATGTGGGGTGTGGACCATTTTAGTATATGTGATGGGGTCCTATTGATTAAAAAAGTAGCAGCCAAAATGCAGTAACTCCAAAAACTTAAAGGTACCCGAGATTGGAAGAAAAGAGACCTTGCTACGTTGAGAAGGTGTTGATGTTTCCTTTCAACTACTGAGTTTTGCTCAGGTCTTGAAACACATGAGAACTGGTGTAGAACTCCTTGTTCTCCAAATAACTTTGAGAAAGATAACTCCGGAGCATTGTCTGACCTGAATGCCTTAACCTTGGTACCAAACTGAGTGAGCACCATTTGAAAAAATTGAGGAACGATGGTCAAAACATCAGACTTACATCTCAACATAAAAGTCCAAGTGAACCTGGTGCAATCATCAACTATAGTTAAGAAATATCTATAGCCAGAAATAGATTGAGTGGCAAATGGCCCCCATATATCAGCATGTATTAAATCGAATGGTAAAATAGCAAGATTATTGTTTGAAATGAAGGGTAAGCGACGTTGCTTAGCCAACGGGCAAATGGAACATAGGGAGTCATTCACAATTGTATCAGAAATAGGTATAATGTGTTTTGATAATGAGAGGTAATAGAATTACCTGCAACATGTGAATTTGAAGCTTCAGAATCGTTGCGAATAGAGCTGAGCTTGGATTGTAGCATAGATAGGATGCTAGTGCACTGTGTTATTGCTTCATTCGTAAGGCTAGTCTCATTTGCAGTTGTGGAAGTGTTCATTCCTGAGCCAACCAGGGCTGTCAAATTGGAACTGGTATTTGTTGGAGAGTTGATGGAAGTATTGGATTCAAAACGAGATCGGAATCCAGGTGGATATCCATGAATTTTGTAGCAACGATCCACGCTGTGTCCAATCTTTCCACAGCGAGTGCATACAGGACGCTCTCGACGAGGGCGAGAGGAATACACAGACGGAGGTGCAGTCTGGTTTGAAGGTTGAGCTACAGCAAGAGATAGAGCTGGAGTGGCAGAGAGAATAGGAACAGAACGCTGATGTTCTTCTTGTGCAATCAGCGAAAAAGCAGTGTTGATGCTCGGAATTGGATCCATGAGAAGGATCTGTGCGCGAGCGTGACCAAAGGATTCATTGAGCCCCATGAGGAAGCTGATGAGATATTCATATTGAAAAAATTTCTCGATCTTCGCATTTCCTCCACACGTACACTTAGCACAAGAACAGATCGGTTGATATGAAGTGTACTCATCCCATACTGACTTCAGACGCGAAAAATAGGTTGTGATTGGAAGGTTTTCTTGAAGAAGAGTATGAAGTTCTCGTTTCAACTGGAAGATACGAGGTCCACTCTTCCTCTGAAATCTTTCCTTAAGGTCGTCCCAAATGGCTTGCGCTGAATTTGAGAAAAGGATGCTGGAGGAAATTTCTCGAGAAACAGAGTTTAAAAGCCAGGCGATTACCACATTGTTGCTCCGAGTCCATGCCGGAAGTTGAGAATCAGTAGGAGGTGGAAGCGTGCCATCAACGAAACCGAGCTTGTTTCGGATTGTGAGAGCAAGGATCATCGATCTACGCCATGAGACGTAGTTGTGTTCATTCAGCAGATCTGAAACTAAAACCAGAGTTGAAGTATCATGATGATGGAGATAGTACGGATTTTGGTATACATCGGAGGATGAAGAATCATGAACCAAGCTTGGTGAAGAAGATGAAGATGCCGGTAGATTTTCCTGGGAAATCGGTGCACCATGAGGGATTTCAGCCATGGCAGACGAGAGAAGAAAGGGGAAGAAGGTAAAAGGAAGAAGCCCTAAATGGAGGAAAAGTCATCTGATACCATATTACAGCTGCAGAACTCTCATAGGGTAAATAATCCTTGTGTGTATTCATCTTCTCCAATCAACTCTTTATACACTTGGATAATAACTCACAAATAACAACTTGACAGCTGGATAAAGAAACTACTCTAACAACTAAAACAACTAACTCATATTTACAACTAATAGAACCCCTAAAAACAATTAAGGTATATATATTTTAAGATTAAGGATATATTTTTATCTTTTTAAAGTTTTGGAGTATTTTTTTTTTTAAAAAAAATTGTTTATTACATAACAAACATAATAAAGAGGGGGAACAAATATCGATTCTTACATCAAATCTGTGACGTTAACGTTGAATTGATTTACAACCAAACAATGAAATCATTGCACTACTAATCCACAATATTAACTCATCACCTTATAAAATCTTCAAACATATATTTTTATATATATATGTATGGTCTTTATCGTCACATATTGTTTATTACTAATTAAAAATAATTTTTTCAAAAAAATAAATAAAGCATATACAAAAGAGAATAATCCCACTGCACTATGCGTTAAAGCAATAGAATTTTGTTGATCTCAAAATTAACATTTACCTCAAAAAGAAAATAAACTACCAAAAGAAAAGGTTAAACATGATTATAAAGCACTTTAACAACTTCTTATCTTTATTTTATTTTATTTTCTTCTTTGAAATCACAACTAGAACGTGGAATAAATAATATTGATCTCAACCACCCCCACTTTCAATTTAACAATCTTATTATATCATGATAAAGGTGAAATAATATGATGGAATATTTGCTTTTATTTTCATCACATAATTAATTCCATGCACAAGATAAATTAGCACTATAAAATGGGTGCATTGGATGCCTTATTTTCCCAACCTCAAAACCAAAAGCAAATGGAAAGCCTAACCAAGCAAACCCATGTTCTCAATTTTTCCATGATCACATGGTTTGTTTGGTTGTGTTTGGTTTCAAGAACAGTGAAGGGTGCCGAAGAAGGGTTCGATTACGATCCGTGTAGCCCGGGAGGGCCGAAACATTGGGGAGAATTGAAGAAAGAATGGGCAAAGTGTAAGAATGGAACGATTCAATCTCCAATTTCTTTGTCCAAATGGACTTCTGATTATTATCCAAGATTGAGTGATCTTTGGAGAAATCATAGACCTACTAATGCATATCTTAGGAATGAAGGTCATGCAATCGCTGTAAGTGCATTATTTTATTATATTATAACTCTATCAGATTGAATTTAATTAATGAGTGAGAACTCCGATTTGAATTTCGGAATTAATTTTAATTTTGTGTTATAAATATAGAAATATTTTACTACAAGCAAAATCTCCCTTTAGTTATTTTTCTTAAAATAATAATACAGTTGTTAATAGCCGTCTTTCTTTTCAAGTTGAAAAAAACCTTCTTTTTCTTTGTCATTATTATAAAATAACTTAGTCATGTCCAACCTAACATATGCGATAACTTTTTGAAAAACATTTATTTCTTAATATATGCTATAACTTTTTGAAAAACATTCTTTATATAATTATTATAATCATCACGAGAGTAATCGAATGAGTCCGTGACGCGATACTTTTATTGTTTGGTTGTAAACCAGTTCAACATCAATACAACAGGTTAACAAAAAAAATAGACCTCAGACATTTATTTATTTATGGACTTTTTACTCTGTATTATATATATATAAATTTTCTATATTGATGGTTAATGACGCACTTGGTTATTTTGTCGTGTTAATTTATTTTAACTTCACGGGCATGCGTTTGAGTCCGAAAATCGGTATCTAATATTATATATA
>JBBMEF010061258.1:0-11574 GCA_037832685.1 Sicyos baderoa | reverse complement strand
TGAATGATATGCTCTAAAAATATGCTTAAAAACACCTTATTTCAGGGCTAAAAACCGCTCTTTTGGATCGGTATCAGCTACCCTTTCCAATCATCTTCAAAGTGTACTTGTCCTGAATTAAACAACCATCAATAGACAACGTAACAAACATAGTCCCCTCAGAAGTCAGTGCACTAATGCATAACAAATTATAAGTAAACTCAGGAACATATAGAACATGTTTGAGTGTAATTGGCTCATTCAGGATAACAGTACCAGCAAACTGAACATGAATTAGTTGTTTATTTGGTAACACTACACTAGTTGATATAGGATCTAGAGAAGAAAAACTAACTCGAGAATAACAAATATGGGTAGAAGCCCCAGAATCTAAAACCCATTGATCAGACAATTGAAAATTTGAAGTACCAGCCATATGTGAAGAAGAGGCATCACTTTTAGCTGAAGTGAGTTGACTCTTAAGTTTGCTCAAAAGTGAATAACACTACACAATAGAATTTGTTGATGTTTCAGCTTCAGCAACTTGATTCATTGACATGTTCTCATGACTGAGGAATTCTACCTTTGGAACCATTTTGAGAATTTACACTCTTAGCACCATTCCGGAGTCGATACCCTAGAGGGTACCCATGTATTTTGTAGCATTTATCAACTGTGTGACCTTGAACATTACAATGTGTGCATACTGGCCGCTGACCTCTTCCTCGTCCAAATCTAGTAGAATAACGAGATGGTTGCTCTTGGGCACGAATCGAATGTGATACTGCCAGGCTGATTGCAGGAGTTTTGGATCCAATAGGATCATATTTGTGTTCCTCTTCCTGAATAATAAGAGAAAATGCTTTACCAATAGACGATGGAGGATCCATCAAGAGTATTTGCGACCTCGAGTGTGAATAGTTGTCATTAAGTCCCATTAAAAAGACCATAAGATACTCAAATTGAAAAAAATTATCTACTCATTTGTATCCATCACAAGTACAAAGTCGACACGTGCAGCTGGGCCAATATGAGGCATACTCATCCCACAAACTCTTCATCTTGAAAAAAATATCTCTCGTTACTGTGTCTTAATCTTGTCGGAGAGAAGTCAACGCATGTTTCAAATGGAAAATACGAGGGTCATTGCATCTCTGGAAACGATCCTTTAAGTCGAGCCAAATTGATCTAGTTGAATCTGTAAATATAATTGAGGACAAAATAGTCTTGGAAACATAGTTTAGGATCCAAGCAATTACCATATGATTATTATTGGTCGAAAGGGGAAACATTATGTCACCAACTTCAGGCGGTGGATTTTGCCATCTATGAATTTCAACTTATTTCGGATAAAAAGTGCTATGATCATAGACCTACTCCATGTGACATAATTATCATCCGTCAATAATTCTGAAACCAAGACAACGTGCATAAAATAGTGATTGTGGAAGCCATCACAGTGAGAAGATTTGTAGGATTAGTAGGCAGAAAAGATGGTGTTGGTACCTCACTCAGAGACAACGCTATTAACTTACTTGAAGGTAAGGGAGGTTCATTTGATCCCAAGCCAGAGGCATCAACACCCCCAGAAACATCAACATCAACATGCTTCAATGGATCCATAAATAACCAGCGGAAAAAAAAAACCAAGAAATGCAATTAAGCTAACGATCCAGAGGAGAAGCAGAGGAAAAATAAACATGAAAAGAAAAAATTTTGATGTCGATAACTGACGCTGAAAACCTGCTAACCTGACGCTAGGGGTGCACAAAAACCCGACAACCTGAAAAACCCGAACCAACCTAACCTAATTTGACGGGTTGGGTTGGGTTGGGTTGAATACATAAATGGGTTGGGTTGGGTTCAAAATATGAAATTTTCATGGGTTGGGTTGGGTCAAGGGTTGACCTAAAATCAACCCAACCCGACCAATCCGAATTTATCATTTAGTTTAAAAAATATATATTTTTACCTATAACATAATTATTATATTATTTAATTATTTATATTATATGTATATGTATATTTATTTTATTGTTATATTTTTTTAACATTTTTTAAACTTTCAATCTATTGATGAGGTTTCGAAGTTAGGTAAGTTTGAATTTCACATTTGCAATAAGAATCTACTTATTTTAATGCTCATTTTACGTTTTTAGGAATTGAAAAAATGACATTAGATGCAAATGTATGAACCCGATAACCCAACTCAACCCGAAAATAAAGAGTTGGGTTGGGTTGGAGAATTGACCAACCCGAATTTTTGGGTTGGATTGAAAATCACCCCAACCCAACTCAACCCATGTTCGCCCCTAAAAAATTGCTGCCAAAATATACAATATTTTGTAAAACAATAAAATCTAAACAATACACAAAATATTAAACCACATTATTTTGTTTAATAAAGAAAACCTTTTGAAACTAATGAAAGGGGTGATGTTCTTTTTATATAAGAATCATAATAAAAACAAAAACAAAATTCCAAAAATTTATCATATAATTTTAAAGTTTGGCGAGTGTATAAATATAAGTCTAAGAGTTTAATGTGATACCTTAACAAGAGTAATAATCATTAACTGATATGAATGTATTTTTATGACCCATTTATATAACTTTTAATATGATATTTACATCAATAATGATATCACAAAAACTTAACATAGTTGACATCTGAGAAATAACTAGTGAAAAATATTAATTTACTAGATAATAATAAGAAGCATATATTCAAGTGAATAAAAGCTCGGAATGTGTTTCCACCAAAAATTTATAGTCGGTGGAAAATTGTATTAGATAGTCTAATTTTACAAAATAATTACAGATCTATGTAAATTTGAAAAAAATTGCATTCATAGTCTAATATATAGTATAAATAATACTCATCATACGTATTAGTTATTCAATATAAAAAGTATTACTTTATACCGTATATTTGACTAAAGTTGCTAATTCTTTAAAATTTGACTAATGTTGTATATATTTTATCAATTTGCCTAATGTTATAAGTAAATATTTTGTATAAGATTTTCAATATTTTATTTGTAGTCAAAGATAGTTGGTGATTATGCATGTAACGTTATTAAACTTGTCATGAAAGTTGGTAGAGATTAGTTTGACTTTTGAGCCTCTGTTTGCCGTCAAAAAGTTAAATGACAAAGTTATTAAAAAAAAAAAAAAAAAAAAAAAAAAAAAAAATCTAGTTCGGAGTCTTTGGTTGGTAGAGAGAGATCTAAATAGGATTGTAAAAACATAAATAAACGTAAAGATGAAAATCATGGTAGGTTTATGTGTAGGGGAGCTAGTAATGTAAAATGCTATTATTGTCGCAAGGTAAGCCTTTGTTTAGAGTTTTATTGTCATAATCTAAAAATTAATTTTGAGGAAGAAAAATGGAAAGAATGTGGGATTAGACCTAACTTTTTGATCTATTAAATACGTACGATTTTAAATCTTCAACATCTAAAATCACTTGAAAGTCAAATATCAATCAATTTCAAATATTTCAAGGTTCATAACCTCATGGCTACTAAATTATCAAAGTTACTAAAGTTCAAATATCCAAAATGTGTCAAAAACATCCTATAAAAACAACTAGTGAAAAATATTCCTATAAGGTGATGTGTTGACCCTACAACATTTGGACTAGGTGGCCATCATGGGTAGCCCAATTAGTCATGGAGGGCCTTGGGGTGCATAAGGTGATGAGTCCAAATCCCATGGTGGCCACCTAATCCAAATGTTGTAGGGTAAGGCGGTATGTCCCGTGACTAGGTGCCTTTGTGCACGTAAGCTACGTAAGCTGACCCGAACAGTCACAACCATCAAAAAGAAAAAATTCAATATACAATTTAGCATATTAAAACATATATATTATGTCTTTTAACTAAAAAATCATAAGCTCGAAACTTTTGATCATCATCACGTTCTTTAAACTAAAGAAATGAAGAAAAAGAGAACTTTTGTTTTTGACAACAATTCAATCACACATGAAACTTAATTAGCTAACCAATTAGCCAGCTTAAGTCTAGTCAATTGGGTCCTCAAACAAAAGTACAAAACCCTTAAATTATAAGAAAAAACATAATTTCTTTGGGTTATATGTTGGCTAAACAAAAGCCCTAAAACAAGAATAAAAGCAATATGATGTGAGAAAAGTGCAGCTACTCATGTGCCATAATCTGAACTGTTAATTTTATTTTTAATTTTGATAAATTATTTTTTTTAA
Organism: Sicyos baderoa; assembly: GCA_037832685.1. NCBI lineage: Eukaryota > Viridiplantae > Streptophyta > Magnoliopsida > Cucurbitales > Cucurbitaceae > Sicyos > Sicyos baderoa. Next base: position 7,370 of record JBBMEF010061258.1, on the reverse strand, counting down.
AAGAAAAAAATTAATGGTCTAGATTATATCACATAAATGACTACATGTTGTCTGAGCAGGATATGTTGTCCGAGCAGGATGCAAATTCTTCTCATATGATGTTCACATGTCTTTGGAAATAACAACGCAATGGGAAAGAACATGTAATGGCACGTTGTTTGATTTGAGTTTCACGTGGGGAGTCACATGAGAATATTATATATTTTTATATTTTATATTTTATATCCTTATTTATTTATATTTTGTAATTTAGTACTCAATTTGCAATGTTCAATGGAAATGAGTCAGGGAGCACAGCATTAGTCAATTCAGCCCTCACATGCTTCTAATCATGTTTCTAAATATTTTGATTAATTAGTATTGTTTTTTCATTTATGATTCATACATTGGACAAAGATCTTCTCTATTTTCTTCATTATTACGATCTTATTTTTGTTTTTGTATAAAAATAAAATCATTTGTGTTCAACGCAACATTTTTTAAAATTTTAAATTTTAATGATATTCATCGTTAAAAAATAATTCTCTAATTAACATTTGTTATAGATAACAAATTTTAAAAAAAATATTTCATATTAATTTAAATTATAACCATTTAAAAAAAATCATATTAATTTGATTGAATTCTATTTGTCTCAGGTTGGAAGTCTATCAATTTCACTGGATTGAAATCTGTTAGAATGTCACAATTGTTTTATATTAAAAAAGTGGAGAGTCCAACAAAAATCTATATAATATAATAAGTGAACGAATTACTTCTCTCATTACTAATTGATTTTAAAATGAATGTCCACACTATTTTATATTCTAATTTAAAATAGGTGAAACTAAAAAAATGCAAAAAAAAGAGTAGAATCTCGTAATTGTTCTACTTCTAAATTTGGAAAAGTGGTTGATTTTAAATAGATGTATATATTATTTAATAAAATTTATCAATTTTGTAATTATAGATTGAAACGGTTGTGATAGAGTTTATTTATTTTTCCTTCTAATTTTGATACCTATATGTATTTCACACTTTAATTGTTTGTATAATCTAAAATTTTGGATTTTAAAAGTTCAAGAATAAAGGGAGGTGTGATTTGAATCCATAATTTTTTAAGTTATTGAATTATACAATTAAAATGTCACTTGAGAGTTGCTAATTTTTTGACAAAATTTTGATGTTATGAATATATTGATAAAAGAAAATGGGCTGAAAAGTATTGCGAATATAATAATTTTCTTAAATTAAAATAATTTAATTTCAATCTACTCTCTCTACAATTACCATGTTATGTTAACTAAAAATGTTTCAAGAAATGATGTATATCCACTACTCAAATCATGTGAAACCTACCTAAAACTTCGAAAAAATCATGGAAACTAAATTTATAATTCATTTTTGATGAGTTATACAAAAGATTCGATGAAAAACAACAATCGTACCCTCTCTACAATTACCATGTTATGTGTTAACTAAAAGCGTTTCAAGAAATTATGTATATCCACCACTCAAATCATGTGAAACCTAACTAGCTAAAACTTTGAAAAAATCATCGGAACTAAATTTATAATTCATATTTGATGAGTTCTACAAAAGATTCGATGAAAAACAAGCCAAAACAGTTTTGAAAGCTTCAAGCCAAAACAGATTTGAATGTTTGTTGGAGTTTCACTAATAGAAGCTGAAACTCGATCATCTAAGGTCAAGTATGGTATCAAAATAAAGGGGAAGAAAAGACGAATATGCAGCACAACAAAAAATCACATCAAACATTGCTTCGAATCAAAAGTTGTAGGACTTGCTACAGTGTCATCGATTGGTTTAAATCAATATAGTTGATCAACTCCAATCAGTATTGCCGATTCGTTTCAATTAGTGTCACAAATTAGTTAGAGTAAAATGACACTAATTGGCTTCAATAGGTGTCATCAACTAATTTTAGTAAGTATATCATTGATTGCCTTCAATCAATATTGTCAATTGACCTCAATCATTGTCCCTGATTGTTTTCATCAATGTTATTGATTGATTTTAATCAGTGTTGTCTAACAAGATGTCATTGAAGCTTTATTCATTTTGACATATTACGTTGAATTATTACTTCAAAGTACAAGTAGACTTTAAAACTTCATTTGTAAATTTTATAGTTCGTCTTTAATTTAAATCTAGTAAGAGAAGGACTTGACAAGACTATAGAATACATTTATGATTCAACAATAAATAAGATAAAAAATTCTATTGATAACGATTGAGTCGGAGGTCTAATGATTTCATTGTTTAATGGTAATCCAGTTCAATACCATGTTTACGGGTTCAATCTCGTAAGTCGATATTTGGGCTTCGGTTGTGTCCTCTTTGACTCGTGAGCTCGCGTCGGACTTCACCGAGCTTTAGGATGTAAATTCCCTCACAACAATAGGGATAAAAATAAAAGTCATACCTCAAACCTAGGGATTGAAAGTATATACTTTTCTCTTTAATTTTAAACTCAATTAAAAATTGTGGGTATGCACATAGAGAATAGAATCACAAGAAGCAAAGCTGAATCAAATAAACTTGATCTAATAAACCAAATAATATTCCTATTCTGCATCATAATAATTCAAAAAGGACAAGCCAGGCAGTGTATAATATAAACTCACTTTCTGATCCATTAATTTTCACTGGAAAACACAAATCTTCACAATTTACAGAGAGAGGCATGAAGAAGAAGAAAGCTTTAAACTGCAAATATTTCTGCTGCATTTTTCTTCTAATTTTGATCCAAATCCTCACCATTTGTTCCTCAACCAACACCCTCTTGGCAGCCATGGATCAAAGAACAAGCTCTCCAAGAAAGCTTCTATTGGTTTCTAGATCTTTTGAAATGAAGAACAAGAACAACAATTCCATTCATGATGAGCCCAAGAAAGCTGTGGAACAAAGCTTCAACAAAATGCCCCCTACTGGAGCAAATCCAATTCAGAACAAGAGGTAGATTTTTTTTTTTTTTTTTTTTTTGAGTTTTGACTCGAAGAGAAGAATCTGGTGTCTAATATATTGAGCTATGTTCGCGGTGACAGAATGAAGAGTAAAATTGGAGATTAAAACGACGTCGGTTTGGATCAGATCGGATCAGTGGTTTCATATGGGTCTCAATTAGTTCCTGTTTTTTTGTTTAGTGTTTATAAGACTCTGTTTGTACATAAATCAAGAAGTTGAGGATTTTTTTGGATTGTTTTTTGGATCATTGATTTATTATTTTATGTTACTGAGATTTTGCTCTAGGTGGGATTTGGGTATTTTCTTCACCAATTTTACATAAATAAAGTTATAAATGGGGATGCAAATTAAAGCTGAGACTATACATTCCTAGAAAATGATAATTTAGCCTCCAGTAGAGCTAGGGTGTACATTGTCTGGGTTGGGTAGGATTAAATGATTTTTTTGGACCAACTCAATTTTTCGGGTTGGTCAATTTGCCAACCCGTCCAACCTTATGCATACGTGTAACTCAACCCAACCCAACCCTTAATTTTTGGGTTGGGTTCTCGGGTTATGTTACCCCCATTTTTTCTATCTAAGATTCAGACCTACATTAAAAAAAATGTATGATACTATATTTCAACATATTACCAATCTTATTAGTTCATATTATTTTTTTAGAACACTTACAAAGTATGCTAAAAATCTATCTTATTAATTTATCTTACATACATACACATATTATATATAATATTCATAATCCGGGTTGGGTTGGGTTGAACGAGCCAAAAATTTGCCAACCCAAGAACCAACTCAACCCAACAAAAACTACAAAATGATCATAACCCAACCCAACCCAAAAAATTTATAACCCAACTCAATCTTTTTGGTTTGGGTTGGGTAGTCCGGGTTGTTCGGGTTGCCGAGTTTTTTGTACACCCCTACCCGTAGCTATTTAAGAAAATATTATAAATACTATTTTGTTTATTTGGAAGATATTCGAATATATACTTTCGAGCTTATTCAATCGCTATATTACTTGATTAGCTTCTTTTAATTATAGATAGAATAATCTACAACAAAAATGTCGTATTCTTCTAATCTATTCGTAACTGATTTTAGGGTTTTAAGGAGGATACATAATTTTTCAAGGTAAGCCGTCAAAAAAGTTTGTAGTTTTTGTCACACAATCCGACAAAAGTTGGGTTTAATTATGACATGAATTTGGGAAGGGAGTGACAAACAAAATTATCGATAGAGGTCATATTAGTCAAATTTATTATTGTTGATATATTTCTTTCTTTATTAAAGCCATATAGTTTATAAAGAGATGTCATTTTTTTTTTTGTGTGCCAGACCCGACTCTGAACGGGTGGTGAATCTCCCTTTAGGTAGGGGATGAGGGAGTGAGCGGGGAGCTAAACGGGAATGGAGACGGTGAGTGTATTCTTCATCACGTTTCTCCCATTCTCAATCTCATTTAAAATACCATTTTGCTCCTTAGACTATGAGGGTTGTTCCATTTTAGTCCATAGACTTTCAAAAGTTCAATATTCGTCCCTAGACTTTGAGAGTTGTTCTATTTTAGTCCCTAGAGTTTTAAATGTCCAAGTTTAGTCCTCCAACTTTGAATTATGTTTAAAAATAGTTTCTCAACCAACTTTAAAGTTAACCATGGTTAAATTTTAAATAAAATAACATTTTTTCTCTCTCTTGATTCTCTCTCTCCTCCATTTTTACAATTCACCTCCCCTGTTGAACTCCCATTTTTTAGAAGAAAAAAAAGGAAAAAAACTTTCTTCCCTCTTTTGTATGCATGAAACCCATGAAATAAATCTGTACATACACCCATAGATAAAACCAAATAGAGAGATGGGTAAGATTGTGGGGTTTGTGGAAATTGAGAATCGACGGCCATGGATTCATCAGTAAATGCTCCACGCCTTCAACTCTCTATTTGAAACAACCATTAATTTAAACACACCAACTTGAGTGTTGGGTTCTTTCTTTTTTATTAATTGAACAAAGCTCGAGTTTTTTCAAAAGATGGTAGAAAGTTATTTTCCTTTTTTTTCCTGAAAAATGGAAGAGAGTTCAACGGGGAGGTGAGTTGTAAAAATGGAGGAGAGAGAAAAAAATGTTATTTTATTTAAAGCTTAACCATGGTTAACTTTAAAGTTGGATGATGGACTATTTTTAAACTTAATTCAAAGTTGGAGGACTAAACTTGGACATTTGAAACTCTAAGGACTAAAATGGAACAACTCTCAAAGTTTAGGGACCAATATTGAACTTTTGAAAGTCTAGGGACTAAAATAGAACAACCCTCATAGTCTAGGGACCAAAATGGTATTTTAATTTAAAAAATCAATTTTTTTCACAATTTATTATTTTTGAGAATCTAATCCATTTAATCTTTATATATAACTTTTGTTTGAAACAATATTTATTCGGTGTATTTTCTTTAATAATTAACTTTTTAGTTGATAATTATGTCAATTTTCCATAAAAATCAACTATTCAATTTTTTTTTTTTAAATACTAGTAAAAATTAAGAGTAGAAAAAGAGAAAAACAAATTTAATGGAGAAAATTCTCGGATGAAAATTCGATATCCGCCAATTCTTTGTACGAAATCTCAATCCGATTATTGCGAGAGAAAAAATGATAAATTTTGAGGAATGGTAATTAATTTTGGTAGTGGGACGAGGACAAAAGAGCCATTCCCTAACCCCTGCCTAGACATCTGTAAATTTATGTGAATCTGCCATTTCTTAGGAGGACAGCCATAAATTTGAGAATTGGGAACTATACTTTTATTTATTTTTCATTATATTATTCTTTTTTCCCATTTTTTCTCTTGTAAACATATTTCTTAGCCTTTTTCTTCTAATTCTCTTTTTCTGCATAACTCTCTTTTGATCTTTTCAATTTTTGGCTTTTATAATGTCCCTTTTTCTATATGGCTTCAATTTATATATATATATATATATATATTTTTTTTTTTTCTTTGAGTACTTCAATTTTTATATATATACACTACTAGAAAAAAGTACATTCAATGACTACAATTTATAGTCATAAACTCCTTCCATGACTAAAATCAAGAGTCATTGTATCCGCCGCCAAGGAAGGTTCAACCATGACGCTATAGTAAAAGTGTCATGGTAGAATCAATTATGACACTATATTATAATCATATATTAACCATTAATGACACATATACAGAGTCGTTGATGAAGTAATAACGACAATTTACAGGTGTCATCATAGAACGGGTTATTACATTTTATTATAGTCAGAGTTGATTCATTAATGACACTTATATATAGTCATGATTGAGTCATATGGTATTGTCATTTTAGCTTATATATTGACATTTTTTTATATATAACCATTGAAGAAGTATTAACGACATGTTGGTATTGTCATTTTAGCTTATATATTGACATTTTTTTATATTCATCGATTTATATAATATGATATTATTTCATATGACTAAATAATTTGTACATTACACTTGAACAAAAAAAAAAATTTCAATAAACTTGTAAATTCTTAAAATATCTACAAGGAGTTTGAAACTAGAAAGCTTACACTATAAAAAAGAAGTATCCCTTGTGCGAAGTATACGTGGATTGACAAGATGCACGATAACGGTAGATGCAAGCGATCCTCACCTTGAACAAAGTACCTATACAATGTTAGAATAAAACTTTGAATTAGAAGTTGCAATAGTATCATTCATATCAAATAACAATTGCATATTTATTCCAAAAACTAAATTTAAATTAAGGATCCTCTATAGAGAATTTTTGTTCGAAGAATTTAACAAGTAAAAAAAATGTGGTTGCAAACTATTAAACTAAACTATAGTAACTTTGAGTAAATGAGTTCAAGAGAATTAAGGTTGCGAACACGAGTTGGAGCAATTTCCAAGTGATTCGATCCATGACCTTCATCAAGAGACAAAAACTTGAAGTAACATTAAGACTTTCAGTTTCTGTCCTTTATGTACAACATCTTCCGTAAAGAAATTCATAAAAATATTATCCCAATGTTTATAGCCTAAGCCCAAGATGTATCCCACCATGCCCAGGTAAAAAAGTTGGAGATATTGCCAACTTCCAAGAAGTTCATAGATTAAACTTGGAAACTAAACTTAAATAACTTATAAACTTTTGCAATGCATATGTTCTTTATTCAATAAATTTTTTTAAAGATTAAACAGATATAAACCTTTGAAACTAGGTGAAGAGAAAAAAAAGATCGGAAGAGTAGAAACCTTGGGCCCGTTTGGTAACGTTCCTGTTTCCTATTTCTTGTTTCTGTTTTTCATTTTCTAAGAAACAGACTTGTTTGGTAACTGTTCCCGTTTCTCGTTCCCAAAATTTATAGAAACGTTTCTAATATTTGCCTCCA
>JBBMEF010061198.1:0-11589 GCA_037832685.1 Sicyos baderoa | reverse complement strand
ACGGTTTCCATCCAATTTTAACGGTAAGGGCATTATTGAAACTTTTGTTAAAGTTCAAGGACAATTTTGATACTTTTTAAAGTTTAGGGGCATTTTTGAGACAACCTTTAAAGTATAGGGGCATTTTCTATAATTTAGCCTATATATTTATTTTCATTAACTTTTGTGTAGAAAAAATATACAAACGAGAAATAAAAATAACTATTTTTGAATAAAAATATTATTTAAACCAAATTTTACATTTTTTTCATCCTAAATTTATTGGTGAGAGAAATGTTTAATTTTTTATTTTATAGCCAAAAGCCAAAGAGTGTTTTTAAATTTTTCTTTAAAGTTTAAAAATATTTTTATAATTCCGAGGAATTTTTTAAGTAATTTTTTTTTTTAAAAATAATTTTCTTTTTAAATTTAACAGTACTACTCGTTTCCTAAATTTTAGAAATACATTTGAAAAATTAAAAAGTTTAGAAGTATATTTGGCACCCTAAATAACATAGTTCAAAGACCTTGTTAAATAATTTTTAGCTTATATTTAATAAACTTGTTAATTTTTGAATAATAATAATAATAATAGTAATAAAGTTGTTAATTTTGAAAATATTAAAGACAAAATTGAAAGTTATTGAATCCTAGATTATTAATTTAAAAAAGATTGGTGAGTGACGTTGACAAAGGAAACTTCGTAGAAGTTGTGTTAGACTACACATCACATGATGTGTGGGCCCTCACAAGGCGCATACGTGGCATTCCGATGTGATGCAGATCTTGTACGGCCTTGTGGTCAAAGATCCGGATCTCCACGTAAGCTATTATTATCCTTAACGACATGTAGTCGGCAGCACCACACACGAGAATATGACAAACCGACAAGTCGCCCGAGATCATCACGGACAAAGGCATGTACCATGATTTGACTATACATAACCAATTTGCCGACTTCACCCTAATTTATTTAAGGAATTTTAGAGGTGATTGTTTTATTAATAATATAACATCAATGTTTTTAATTTTTAATTTTATGAAATGATTGTTAATTAATTTATTACTAATTATGAAAATAATTAAATGGTTAAATAATAGTTTTAAAATTTAGGGTTTTGGTCTAGTTGTCGAGGGAGTTTTGAGTAATAGAAAGATTATAGATTGATTAATGACTCGCTTAGAAATTAATTTTCTATTAGTTTTTTTCACAACTAAATATTGTATGGTCATTTGATTTATCTCGTGAAAATAGATAAGGTTCATGTAAACTCGTCTTAATATTTTTTTTTTTTTTGAGAAAACGTAATAAATACTCTTAATATATGACTTTGACTGAGAAATTTCGGCCAATCATAAACCGCCACGTCATTATCTCAAATTTAATGGAGAGAATAAATTCAATTTTGAGATAATATTTCTCAAAATTAAATTTAAATCAAACCAAACTCATTTAATGAACCAAATTTTAAGGGTCAGGCTCAAAAGTTTATTAAGGCTCAAGCCCATAACCCTTGAGAACTCTATCAATAGAGAATTCTTCTTCCGTTCAAATGGTGGAAATTATAAAAAGATTTGAAACTTTAGAAAGAGAATTGACATAAGTTGAAATCTCTCCAAAATTCTGAAGGTCTAATAGCTTCTCGTATGAACAATAACGTTTTAACTTTTTTTTTTTTTTTTTTGCTATCTCACCAAAATTTTAACGAAATTGAAAGAATCTCGAGTGAACTATAGAGCTGGTAAAAAAAAAAATATGGTGTTCGTAAAAATTAACATTTTTAATCGGATGAATCACCTCACCTAAAATTTGAAATTTATTTCAATTAACCCTTGGGTTGAATTTGATGGATTTTTACACGCCTGAGAAAAATAAACTACATGTATCATTAATTATCACAAAATAATTATAATTATAGATAAATTTTAAAATATTTGTATTTATAGCCATTAACAATGTATTATAAATACTCATAATACAATATTATAAAAATCTTATTTGGGGGAAAGGGGAATATACAAATACCGAGTTAGGGATCGAGCCCGTGACCATGAAGTAAGAATGAATTAATATTTGACCAGATAACCAATTACGCCACAAACCCATTCAGTATAAATAAATTAATAATAGTAATAGTAGAGTCGGTATTTGGCGTCCAAAGCGGCTTTATCCTTAATGGTTATGCCTAAAGTTGGGATATTTGGGCTACATTTTGGTTCAATAGAGCCTTATACTTTCTTTTGTTTTTTCTTTTTAGTACAAATTGAGGAGAATGAACCAACAAACTTGCATAAAAGACAATACTGCTCTCAAATAATATGAGAGCAAAATATCGATTTACAGGATTGAACTCATGACCGAAGTGTTAAACGAAATTACACCAAACAATGAAACGATTGAACCACAATGACCACACTTTATGACGAGGTGGTTTTCCATATTTTGTATAAGAATTAAAATAAAATAAAATTGTACAAAAAATTTAGTATTACACATGACAACTCTCAAATATAACATATTTTAGTCTGTTTTAGTTTGCATTATTCTTAAGATTAAGGGGGAAAGAGTGCACGATCAAAGAAAATAAGAGTAAAAACTTAGAAAATCTGCATGCATACACAAATCGACATCGCAAACATAGTTTCGCAATAATGCCGTGAATATTGCGCTACAAGTTTACATTATGAAGGATTTTACGAAAGATGAGTTGAAGGAAATAGAACTGCATATGACAACACTCAACGCGAGATATTTAGGCTGACATGACATGAGTTGCATTCGAAAAATGACATCGACAAGGAAACACAGTCGAAGAATCTAATCAACAATTAAGACGATATCAATCAAGATAATACCAGAGGAAATTACGAGATTTGCATTAATGAAGATTTTTTCAATCATTCAAACTTGTCGACCAAGTAATTCAACCTTATAAATACCCAAAGAAAAGTCGAAGTCGGGTGAGCTGATCAGATTACCAAACTAATCTAAGGATTAGGGCCGAGTCTTAAGAGGAAGCACTGGTGGTGTTTGTGGAAGCTAATGACAAGGGGACTACGCATTTCACATCCGCATCAATTCTAATTTTACTGTTTTTCTTAGGAGTAGATTATAGCTTTACACATTTAGTTGATGAATAAAGTCTGCTGGTTTAACTTCTTCTCAGTGTTTATTTCTATGTCTGCGTCTTAGGAGTTTTAATTATTTTGCATGAATAGAAGCATGTTAGGAGCATAGGTTAATAAGTCTTACATTGCTGTATTTATTAAATTATATTTGTGCGTCGATTAGCTACCCATACATGAGCCGTGCGATAAAATCGGAAGAAGGAATCACATGTAGACCCAGTATGCTATGATAGGTTGTATGAATAGTTGTTTATTGTTTAGAGTGTTAGGAATAACCTCACTATTACTTACGTTGCCTAGGTTTAAGATGGAGATCGCAGCATAAGCTGGATCTTCCATAAATCATTAAGTGCGAAAGTACTTATTTGTTTAGGAAGCAAGACTCTTATTAACTATCCCGCGCGTTTAGCATCTCTAGAATTGTATATTTGATCATCACTCATTGCATCACATTTTTTTTACATAGTTCGTTTACTATCTTTTAAACAAAAACAAACCAATAACTCTTATAAACTTATGCTTTATTTTTCTTGTACAATTCTTTTCTTTTAAGTTCTAAATCTAGACATCAATCTCCGTGAGATCGATAAATTCTATATACTTATTACTTACTGCAATTTTCGACCGCGTATACTTGCGCGTAACCGATTCCAAGTGTTACTTTTTTTTTTTTTTTGAAAATGATTCCAAGTGTTACTTAGCAAATAAGTCTACTTAAAATTAATTACTAATCAACATATTAGCACCAGAAAGCACTAGTCAACACACAAGTAAGAATCTCTCCAATGAAGATAACTGAATACTTATAAAATTTTAGATGAGGGGATTGATTTGTTTAATTTTGATAAATATAATATAATATCCTTTGGCAACAAGACTTTACTATGAAAAATAAACCAAAAGCATATATACTTCCTATCTTATGTGGCCAAAATTTAATTAAGCCTAAACTATTTTTTAGAAAAATGGAAAATTTCCATTATATCTTTCTCTCCTCATATTGAGGTTTAGAAATTCAAAACCTAAAAAAAATCCTAAGTTTTTGTCTATTGGATCGAAAATAGCTTTTCACGTTTATTATTATTATTTTTGTACGAATGGAATTTGTCTTTTCAAACAAATTCATACTCTCCACGATTCTTTAACATCACATCTTCATCGATCACAAAAGAAGAGAGAGAAGAAAAAACTTGAAAAATTGGTTGTCAATCTTTGAATGTCATTATATTTTATCTTAGGGCAAGTTTGATCAGCAAACATGAGAAGGGTTATATCTCTTCTAAATGTTTGGTCCACAAATTTAATTAATGAACTTATTTTCTAATAGCCCGGTCTTTAACCGTAAGGTTAACTCGAGATGCTACTATAATGCATGTAAAATCAGTTAAAATTTTGAGTTTTCCCTAAAATGCGAGAAACTCGTACCTGTAAAAACATAACTTGGACATTTCAAAATATTTCCAGCTTACCACATGATTCAATCTAAGAAAATTTCACAGTTAAGCGTGCTTAGCTTGAGTAGTGTTAGCTTGGGTAACCTTCTAGGGGAATTTATTCCTAGGGTGCATGCGAGTGAGGACGAAGCATGCTTATATAGCGATGAAGACTAGGTGCTAAAGTGGTTAGGTCATAGGGGACTGTCGGTGCCCATAAGAGCAAATCCGGATTCCATATCCTAGGTCTGGGGCGTTACAAATTCCAACGCGTGAGTCCACACGCTGGAATAACATGGCGCGTTATTATTATTATTTTTTGTATGTATCATTTCATTTCTGCTTTGTTTCTTGGAAAAACTAGGTAAATGTCTAAAATTAGAAACTATCCTAAGAAAATGTCTACACTTTTTTAGATTTTAAATAAATGTTTACTTTTTAATTTAAAAAATAAATATAATATAGGAGATTTTGCATGTATATTACAAAAAAATAAATTAATTCCATGTATAGCACAATTTTCAAACTTATTCATTTGTAGCACAAAAATGATTGATTGCCCTGTTCAATCACTTAAAATCGATACAAGTCTAAAATCTATCAATTGAACTGATAGAAGTCCAATGATGGTAGAAAAGTAATTTTTTACAAAATGTGCTATGAATGAAAATATTTTAAAAAAATGTGCTATAATTGTAATGAAGAGCCAAGAATATGCTATGGAGGATAAATTGGGGATTTTGCACGTATATTACAAACAAAAAAAAAGAAAAAAAAAATCATGTATAGCACAATTTCTAAACGTATTCATTTGTAGCACAAAAATGATTGATTGCACTACTTAATCACTCAAAATCGTTAGAAGTCTATCAGATGAATTGATGAAGTCTATCACTTAAACTGATAGAAGTCTAAAGTCTATCAATTGAATTGATAGAAGCCAATCAGTTGAACTAATTGAAGTGATAGAAGTCTATCAGTTGACGGATAGAAATCAAAAAGTCTATCCAGTTGAACTGGTTGAAGTGTAATGATGATAGAATAAAAATTTTGGGAAAAATATGCTATGAATGAAATTATTTTAAAAAATGTGTTATAATTATAATGAAGAGCAAAAAAATATGATACAAAGAGTAAATTCCCTATAATAATATCATTTGACAGAAAAGAATTTAATATGAAAAGGAAACCAAAAGCATATATACCTCCTATCTTACGTGGCCAACATTTAATTAAGCCTAAACTTTCTTTAAAAAATGGAAATTTCCATTTTATCTTGCTCTCCTCATCTCATTGGTTGGTGTGGTAAGGGAATATATGTTAGTTATTATTGTTGTCACTTTCTCTAGTCCTTTTCATTTGTTGAGGTACTTTTTCAAACTATTTTTAAATTACTAAACAATGAGCTGGTTGTACGACTTATCTGAATGAGATGTAATACTTTGCCAACATTAAGAACAATATTTCAAAATTACCTACAAAGTTTAAATTTACAAAATATCTAATTTCATAATATATTTTCAAAAGTTTAAATTGTTAACTTTAATTATTCTTGACTAAGGTTTTTTATAATTATTTATTATGATTTAGTTTTTTCTAGTTTCAAAAGTAGTTACAAAATAATCTATTTAAAATTTATCAAATCTATAATCTAACCCTATATTTTTAAAAGGGTAAATTGTCAACTTTAATTATCTAGTCTAAAGTTTGTTAGAATTATTTATTCTATTTTAGATTTTTCAATATTGAAAAGTAGTTACAAAATATTTTATTAAAAAAAAATAAAAAAAAAATACTAGAAAAATATAGAGGTACTATGGTCAATTAATTACCCTATTAAAATTTAAAAAAAAGAACATAATTAAAAAAGAACATAAATTTAAAGTCTAACATTTAGTAGTCATGATCTTTATTATTTTCCAATATTTAGCTATTTCTCTAGTTGCCCCTTAATTCTTTCTTATATATATTTTGCACGGAATCCGTCAGAAGGGGGAGGATTGTTGAAATAAACTTTAATGCTATATTTTGAATGTATTTAATTGAGGGAGTTTATTGTTTTGAATTAGGAGTTATGGAAAAATGGTTTTGTTCTTGACTAAGGAGTTAGTGGGTATTTAACATAGGAGTTTTATTTTTAATTGAATGTCAAAATGGCTATAAAGTTATGGCTTTAGAAACTTGTAGAAGAAGCTTATAAAAGGCAATAAATAGACAGCTTATTCCATTGAAAAATATAGAGCAAAAAAAACAAAAATGTGTAAGAGAGAAAATAGAGAAAGTGTTGTAGTTGAGAAATATAGAAAAGTGTTTGTAGAAATTTTTTGTGGTGTGTTTTGCCTCTACAATCTTGATAGAGAAAATCTAGGAAGATTGTTCTATTTATGTAATTTTTGTTTTATAGGTTGGTATCAAAGCAACATTAGTTTTCACAAATTGGTATTAGAGCCATGACGAACGTGATGGGTCAAATGCCGCTACCACGATTGACGAAGGCGAATTACGAGAATTAGAACATTCAGATTAAAGCGCTACTTGGATCTCATGATGCTGAGAAGTGGTCGAAGAAGGTTTCGTAGAACCAGAGAATACCACGAGTTATACGGTGGCTCAAACCAAAGCATTGAAAGAGACGCGTTCGAATGATAGAATGACATTATACATGATGTTTCGAGTAGTTGGCGAGTCAGACTTTGAGAAGATTTCGAGTACAACTACTTCAAAAGAAGTGTGTGAGACTATAGAGAAAGTGTTCAAAGGAGCCGACTGAGTGAAGCAAGTGCATCTTCAGACTCTTCGTGGCGAGTTGGAGAGCATAAAGATGATGTAAAGACCCGACCCGAATGGGTCCTAAACCTAGGTCTTTAACCCCACATGCATGTCTTAATACCGTAAATACTCCATGCGGAAAAACAAAACTACAAATACTTAAAACATTCAAAGCACATTCATTAAATTTAAGACTTGTCCCTGTTTCCAAGCACCTATCAAAACATTTTAAATACGTCTCTAGCCATAGCCTTCTTCTTTTCAAACAAATATAAATTCGGAACATAACAAATCCCTAAATATTATTTAAAATCCTAAGGGCTCCGTGCCCTGTCTACATGCATAAAGTTTGATAAACATGAGCAAACTGTGAATAAACTTCACCTCCACTAGATAATTGGGCGCTTCACTGTCAGTTCACGATCCGCTGGGTGACTATGCGTTGCACTCCCTCTGCATGGGTGCTAACAAAACTAGTTGTAATCAACAACAACTTTCAAGTGGTAACTAGTGCCTCTGCACCCTCCCAGAAGATGCTAACTCGGTAGCCTTGCTTCGGGTAACTCGCCAAACGACCTTGGTTCAAATCTTTTCCCAGAACCTCTCTTGGTTAGTCCTCTTGGACAACCACCCCAAACCAACAACGAGTCAGAACCTGCTCGTAATCGATCTACAAAAGTCTACACAAGTAAACACTAAATACAAAGTATTGTAAAAATTCTTAACCCTTCTTATAAACATTAAACCTACGGACGTACCTGATGACTGCTGGAGCGCTGATGATCATGGGAAAAATAACCTATATCAATAGGTCAGTCTACATAACCTATGACTCTGAGCTATGATACCAACTGTAAAGACCCGACCCGAATGGGTCCTAAACCTAGGTCTTTAACCCCACATACATGTTTTAAAACCGTAAATACTCCTTGCGGAAAAACAAAACTACAAATACTTAAAACATTTAAAGCACATTCATTAAATTTAAGACTTGTCCTTGTTTCCAAGCACCTGTCAAAATATTTCAAATACGACCCTGGCCAGAGCCTTCTTCTTTTCAAACAAATATAAATTCGGAAAATAACAGATTCCTAAATATTATTCAAAATCCTAAGGGCTCCGTGCCCTGTCTACATGCATAAGGTTTGACAAACATAAACTAAAGACTCAGAGTTAAGCAAGTCCATGATTATCTAGCCGCCTCCTTAAACCATCCAGTCTTGGTCCCAAGTTACCTGGTGGAAACCACAAAAGTAGGGTGAGTAAACAAATTTACTCAGTAAGAATTCCTCGATCGGGGTACAATATGAAAGAAACATTTAACCAAACGATTCAGGCAATCAACAACAAAACGACACTAAGAAGACAACAATGATCGGTCTAAGAACACTACAAGAGTTGTCTACTCGAGGACTTACGAAACTGCCCATCAGGGTCTTATGAAAACAACCAAACAGGAGCAACAAGTGATGCCCATCGGTCTTTTACACAATAGAACACGGGATGCCCATCGGGGTCTTACTCCAATACACACGGGATGCCCATCGAGGTCTTACTCCAATAAGCCCAAGGATGCCCATCGGGGTCTTATACCTGCTGCTAAGGATGCCCATCGTGGACTTACACCAGACATTAGGTTACCCATCAGGGACTTACACGAAATATGTCCAAGGACGCCCAACATGATCTCACACCAGCTAAACAGCTTATTACCCATCGGGGACTTACACGTGCTAGCATACTGTGACGCCCAACGGGGACTGACGCACAGAGGCTTAAGCTAAAACATTCTAAACACCACCTGAATCCAGATATACAACTAACATACACATCAACAAGATATCGAAGACCAACATTAAACTCATCACATGAAAAAAGTCCTAACATGCTCCTACTACAACAATCACTAAACAAGATAGCGTAGATCAACAACGAATTACAAGACAAGGAACCAACATGATCAAGAATGGGAAACATGCTAGCAAGATTTGGAACTATGAAACCTATCCACTAGATTAACATGGAACATCACAGGAATCCCTACTTGAAATGGGTCGACGAGCAACACACGAAAACAATGCTCCTAAGCCAAAAAGTAACAACCAAACACACCTAGCAAGAAAAATCAATAAACATAAATAATAAATAAAAGTGTAACGGCCCGAATTTTTCAGAACGTCTCTTCAGGGTGTTTCAACGGTTATTTCCGTTGTTGGCCTTTGGTTGTGTTCGACTTATTCCTGGATTATTTATTTGGTTCTTGGTTCTTGAGTTTCAAGATTGTTCGTTCTTGGTTTTTTTGGTAGGTTCTTGTTTAATAAAGTATAGGTTGTGAAGTTTGTTCGAGAATGTTATTTTAAGGGATTTAATTAGTTTTGTTGGAGGTTTGGGGTTTGGATTTTAATTAAAGAAAATAAAGTTTAATAGTATCACCGATGGGACTCAATCCAAGGTTTGGATGTGTTGGATTTAAAGGGAAAATAAGAGAAAAGTAGGTGATGCTTGCGGGATTCGATGGCTGGATTTTTGGGATTTATTTAGAGTTAGTTAAAGGAAAAAAAAAAAGCAATTTAGGTTAGGGTTGTGACCAAACCTTCATTCCAACGTATTCTTGCGACCTTTGGTGGCCATCTCTCCCTCTCGTTCGTCCAGGCATTCTAGAGCGTGAGTTTCAAGGTAAGTTCTCGTTTTGATCCTCTCATCCCTCTTGGTTTTCGAGTTTGTTCATTGCTAATCTTTGATCTTTGCGTTGTTGTGGTTTAGGGATGACAAATCAGCTGTTGTCCAGAGAGGTTTCTCGCTATCTTTTGTTCTAGATCGCTCGCCGGTGGCTTTTGGGGAGGTAAGGTTTCGGTTGTTCTTTCTCTTGTTGGTTCCGAGCATGTTTGGGTTCATTCGTTGAGGTTTCGGTCGTGCTTTTCCTTCCAATCGTGCCTGCAGTTCTGTTCCACCATTGTCCCGAGCAGCTTTGATTTCCGAGCCGAGCAACATCGTTTTCCAGATCGCAGTCGCGATTTTCACCCCAGCGAACCTCACAGCCGAACCGCAGCACCGAGCCGCCTAGTGTTGCGCGTGTTCATCGATCTGCAGCAGCACGCCCGCCCTGACTTCGCCCCAGCGAAGGTCTGCCTTTGCCGCAGTGCGTCGCCCGCGCAGCAGCGCGCCTACCTCACCAGCGTGTCCAGCCGGCATCAGCGCCCAATGCCAGCGACCCGCCTTCGCTCTACCTTCGCCGCAGCGAGCTGTCTGCATCGTTAGCCCAGTGCTTGCGCCGTGTCGACCGTGTTGCTCACCTAGGGTTTCGCCCCAGCGAACCAAGCAGCAGTTTCGGGCGTCATCGATCCGTGCGTAGTTTCTGTTCCTGGCCTCTGGTTCTGTCAGGATTTTCTGGTTTAGTTCCTTATTATTTATCATGTTATTTTATTGTTTATTGCTAGGTTTGTTACTTCTGGTTGTCTGCAGTTTAGGGGCATTTTTCTGGTTGTTTATTCTCTGCCGATGCAAGTAAGGATTTCGTTACTGTGGGTTCGTGAACAATCCGTTTTTATCTTTAATAGTTGCTTGTATGTATGCCAATGAACAAATGCTTGCTAGTGGATAGGAATTGTTCTGCAATATTCTGTTTGCCATGTTTATTGCCTTGTTGCCATGATCGAGCCATGTTAGGCTATCTTTGTACTAGCATGCTTTATTCCTTGTAAAGAATACGACTGTAGTTTCATGTTAGGTTCTATTAATTGAATTCGGATCTCTTGAATAGTAAATGAAGAAATGTATGTTGTGACGAATGTTTGTTTGTGATGTTTATATGACGAATGCATGAAGATTGTATCTTATCTTAGCTAGGACTTGCAGGAGTCATCAGCCGGGCTAGTGCGACAGTTTATGCACCCAGGCAGGGATGCGAGGCAGTACTCCATCTCTGACCTGTCCCCATGGTTTAACTAACCATGGAGGTAGCCTAGTCTGCAATCTTGGGCAAAACGGCCACATGAGAGCCGATAGGGTCGAGAGGATGACGTGGCTTGTCCCGTCCCTGATCACTGACACGATCTCAGCGTGTCGGCAAGGTCTCAAGATTGTCGCCTTTGAGCAGGACCGTTCCATTTGGTGCGAGCCTACCTTGGATGTATCCTAGCTGCAGGCGTATGGTGGTTAGGGCTGACGTCGATTTTGTGTGAGGTCTCGCACCCCCGATGTTTGGTGACACCGATCTGAGTCTTTAGGGCATGCGAACCTGGATCAGGGCAGTTAGCCTTCGACCAAGCTACTACCTGGT